>JAHZNE010006995.1:0-11011 GCA_027744055.1 Callyntrura sp. NNG-2020
GAGGAAACCTTCGCCCCAGATTTTTTTGGAATAAAAAAGTATTAGGAGACCTGTTAAAGCTTCATTATTGTACTGTTTCCATGTTAAAGGATCTTGGCTAAACTCATCATAAGCAGTGGTATTAGCGCCTGTGAAAGTGGAGAAACGTAAATTCAACATACTATAAAACATCCGTAAGAAGTATAGGGTGCGTGTGAACCAACGCAACTGGTAGAGCTATCGATTATAAATATTATATAACGGTTATTGGATGACATGAAGGCTTTCAACGTTCCATCTAACGCTTGAACGATAGAGAAGATATAAAATATGACATTCAATTATCCGACCCCGTTTGATCGTTTCGTTTGATATGATTGCATGATTCGAATGCTACATTCTTTATATAATAACAGAATAAGTCCAAACCAACACAATCTGGCAACAATGTATTATTACCATGACTCCGAATGAAATAATGACAACTTTCTCTTTAGTATAAAGTCTCGGTAAAGTGACATGGACACTTTGGTCACATATGTATATGCATTCTTTACTATATACCTTGGTTTGGAAATAATCCCTTGCAAATTCTTTGGAATATGTAATACTTGTTGCTTGTAAAAAATCAAACAATTATCCGTATCAGATTATTAATCCAGTGAGGATATTTCCATGACAGATATAGTTAAAATGTCTCGTAATTCATAAAATACCTACTATCCACGTTCTATCCACTATATTTAGCGTGAATAGTAAATGGAGTTGGACAGTTGGACTGTTAAGCTAGACGTTGGAAATGTTGAGATATTTCATTTGAATTTGAGATTTGAAATGAAAGCATACTGGTCATAAGTGGTGTGATGAAGCATAGCAACAACAAATGGTCACACTTATAGCGTAACCCTGTATTTTGAATGTACATTTAAGTACATTACAGTGAAAATTATGTAATTCACATATTTCGAGGGACCTTTTTGTTAGGCATTCTGCTTATAGTTATGGGTATGAGAATGAAGTGACAGGTTACGTTGCTAAGAGTGTCAGAATGGCTTTCATGGCAACAACAATAAATTAGTTTCGGTTTGGTTAAGTAATGATTGCATTGTAAACATTTCTTCAGAAATAAAACTCAGGCATGCTTGCATAAATAACTAGGTACTAAGCTGGCAGAACATTTGATCCAAGGAAATATTGTTTTAGTTACTCCATATCTCCTTGACAGTGGAAAACTGACTTGCGTGTACAATTTGGCTAAATCATAAGAGCAATATATGCCACTTCTTCCTTTTTGTTGAGTAATTAATTGCTAAAGTATCTATCGAAACTTAGTAACTAAAATTGTTTAACAGGGGTTTTTAAGTCTTTGGTCGGTGAGTTGTTACTTTCACTACTTTACTGTGGTGATACTAAATCCAACCTTATCGTATTTCACCGTTAAATGACTACATTCTGACTTACAAATACAATTACTATTATCCAATACTAATATCAAACAAGTATTTAAAAATGACAGAATTTCATAAAATTAAAGTCAACAAAGACCAACTTGTTAGAAATTCGTTCTTTAAATAGGTAATTGCATTTGAAGCATTTCCAAAAAAGCTACCTGTATTTTTTGTAAAATTAACTTCAAATTAGGAAACTTCAATTGTAATCTACTCACATTATCCTGATATAATTGCTTAGGTAACACAACCTGCTAACTAAAACCCCTTTTATGGTGAAATATGATACATCAGTTAGAGGCAGTGAGATTTTGGGATTCATTAAAACGCATAAAAAATATAAAAATCCTCGGTAACGGCAGCATTGCCAAGAAGTTACATTTTTTATGCGCTTCGTCATATTTAGTAATATTGGATCCCAAAATTTCATCGTCTTTAGTCAATTAGTACTACGTAGTAGTAATACCTCGATAATGCAAATGCAACAAAATTATTTTATTTTTCCAGCTCCCGGAAGCATAGGTACATATGAATTCTGAAGAGAAAGTTATGGAATCCTCTAAATCGATGTAAAAGTTCCACCGTCAACTTTTCCGAATGAAATGTTACGTTGTATTGTACTGTACTCCGAACAACTACATACATACATCACGTAGTTCCCAGTACGCATATATCCACCTACGAAATGCGAAGGCTACTGTATAACCCTTAATATCATCTCAACATACATAATATATTCGGCAAAGCTTTGATACGTTATGTATCTCTAGGAAAAAAGTATTAAAATTTTTCCAGAGAACAGCTATTGATGGATGAATCTCGCAAGAACACCAAGGAAAGTTCCGTACGAACAAATCCAACAACAGCGAAGCAAATACAATGAAAGGGTACACAACAAGAACTGGGTACAGTTACAGCATTAAAGCTATGCATAGAGCCCATACTTGCTTCGTTTCAGAGTTCAAGTAAAAAGAGAACTAATGGCTAACGAGTGCGCAGTAGCAGTGTGAGAAATCGTCGTGTTCTTAAGTTGAAGGCAAGGAATTAGTGCACAAAAGTGATGGTGTGGTGCCTCTGGGCAGGAGCAGAACCAAGCAAGCTTCAGTTCAAATAGCCAGTAAAATAGAATAAGGCAAGAATACACGTCACAAAAAGGTTCAAAAGCATTAGCCACATTCAGAATAATATGGTATCTCTCAGTATCTCCACTCAGTTTGGAGAACAGAAAGGTTAAGCCCAATAAAATAATAATATCCTCCATACAGTAATACGAAAGACTTCTCAATATATAGTTGGGAAACGAAACAGGGCGACTTAGTGTGTGTGTCTGTCTTATGGTATGTGTGTATGTGTGTGTGTGTGTGGAAAGTAGGTTTTGTCAGTGCACAATTTCTATTTGAGTCGTAATAATGTTGTGCACACGTATATTTTTGTATATATAAAGATTTGTGATATAGCAAGAGCTAACAAATATAATATGTAGTTGTACATGACGCAAGAGCGAAGCGTAGGAAATATAGAGAGGTTCTTATGGGGGAAAAGTATAGAGCAAGGGAATATCCATCCAAGGGGGTGTCTGTGTAATGGAGAGCCCACCTTCTCAACCCACCAGACCCTCACACATTCAATAGAATACACAAGTGTAGAAGTAAGTACAAGGAAGCGAATTGTGTTTGGTGTTAGTGAAAATCCTCAAGCATAAAATTTCAATTCTGAGTGGATTTTTTGCACAACTTGGGCACTGTCGTTACAACGAGGACTCCATTCTTGGTTAGTATCTGTTTTTGACCTCATCTAGCTTGGATATGTCATGTCAGGTCAACAATTTTGAGAAAAATTAACAATCACCACCACCAAAACAGACGGAGCGCAGATTCCCCCATATCGTTATACATAGCGAGCAAGAGAGCACGCAGCTGTGCCTTCTTGGCTGCCTCTCTACTCTTGTTGCTAGGCCAGATCTGGGGGAAAATGGCTGCTTCACGAGAAACACAGAAAGGATAGACCAAAAACCACAAAAAATGGAACACTTCAAAAAACAGAAAATTTTGCTCGAAAAACATAAAATTTTCTCCAGTTTCCGAAACGAAACAATAGTGTTGACGGACAAGTGAAAAAGCTCCTCTTCTTGACGCTATGTTTGTTGGCACAAGAATGAGAGGAGGTTTTGGGTTCGTAAAATATTTTTGGTAGGATTTTCATTTCATCATGGTAGTTGTGTATATTAGTACATGGTGGTAGTGATGGTTGCTCATTCTTCCCATATAACAGTATTACATGGCATATGGAATTTTATTGAATTGTACATTATTATAGCGCATAACCAAACCAATAGAAAATGTTCTGGCGAATGAACAGGAGTTGTAGTGCAGTAAAAAAAGCATTTCTACTTGCATTGTACAAGTGTACAAATACGACATCATCATCATCATTAGACACTCTCAGAGTGGGAGAATAAGGGGAACAGAGTAACGCTGCTGCTAACTAGTATTTAGTATTGTGTATCACCGTGCAACTTAAAAGTACGACGTTGGTTTACTACGCGTACACGGTCAGAAACTCAGAAAGGAAAGGCAGCAACGCAACAACACCACTACTACTGCTGCACCAGCAGCATAACAACTGCTGCCGTACTTGCAGTGGTCGTGGTGGCGTTTAGGAGCTGCTTTGAATAGAGCATCAATTCGCTTTTGACAAAAAGATTGAACGAACGCAACAACTTATGAGGGAATTCACTGCTAAATGTTGAGGGAGAGAGAGAGAGATGTGGGATTTAGAAAGACAAATTAACAAAAAGATAGGCTAAAACAGAGTGCGTACACAGAAAACTCGAAGAGGTATGCATATGTATATTATTATTGTGACGACCAACTTGACGTTGAACGAAACGAAACTGGCTGCAAGGCATCATCATAATATCATTCCAAACAGTCACACGAACAGAAACTGACATGACATTTTTATTATAACTATACGACATGATAAACACTTTTGCTTGTAGCTTAAGTAGCTAAATCTGTAAGTCTTTAGATCAATATGTTCCTGAACGTCGAGCAGCGGGGCTTCAAGCACAACATATTACGAGAAACTAGTAACAACTTGTCCGTTTCAGCAATTGTCATCTTATGTACTAAAATTAATCATTTCACATGAACTTCATTTTCTTTACAACACGCGATAGGATGAAAACGTATATAACAAGGAGAGATACCTTCACCATTTTAAATATCAACAGAGAATGCAATCAAGTCTTCCTTCTGTTACGCGGCAAAAACTCTGTCATTGACTTGACTGAATGGTTTGAGATAAACGAAATAGCAGCTAAATTTCCAATGCTTAGATGAATAAATCTTCGAGATGTTAAAAAAATTACGTAAAATGGTAAACATACATGGAAAGTATCAATTTCCTACGTTGAGCTTGCCCATACCAAATTACAATTGTACAGGAGGAGTAATTGAACTAAACATTTTTCTCTATGCATCATATACGTAGTTGTAAGACAGTCATCCGCCAGGAGAATTGACAATGTAAGACAAGAAGGCTTTCCTTATCTGTAAATGCTAATTTTGTGCAGGGTAGTTCAGCCTAACTCCTAACTATAGCATCTACAAAGAAAGCATGTTTCAACCACTACAAAACCACACGGAAAGAGCAAGAACATGTGTTTTTACACATCAGATTAGATTAGAATGTTAACAAGGTTCAATTTGAATCAGCATATTGTATATACCATCATAAACATTTCTAAAACTAAGGGTACATATCGATATCAATGTATCTTTAATGCGCCTTCCCATCTATCTGCTTGTTGGGTTTAAAGGTATTGTAGGAGTAGTACATGGGGAAAGGTAAATCAAGAGATATGTAAAAGCAAGAGAAAAGTGTTTCCCGGAAATTCTCTTAGAAGGGAACACTATAATTTGAGTGCATAATTTAAAAGCTTTCAAAAACTTTACTCATGCTCTGCTCTGATATAAATTTGTATTTTGGACAATATTTTAGCACTCTCAACGTAGGGACACCAACATATTAATTTTATAAGTAATTAAAATTATTAATTATGAAAGTGTAGCATTTCCCCTTATTTATAAATCATAATGATCATAATGATAACTGCCTATAATTAAAATTACAGTAGTAAAGCATCATTTCCTTGGAAACACACATTTTATTCTAGGTTTCCCAAAGAAAGTTTCCCGATAGCGACTTGCAAAGAAAGCAATGGAAAGGACGTAATATTTCTGAAAATATAGCCTTGTATAGAAGTGAAATGTTCTATTATAGATACACACAGCATAATTATAGCATTCCCTATATATCATGAAAATGGCATAGTATAAGAGAAACATGGATGTAGTATACCTTCTCATTCCATTTAATGCTCTGCCTTTTCCCCAAGGAATGTGGTATATGAGTGTGTATATGACCGACACTAAATTCATGTAGATACAGCTTTTTTGTACTGTTAAGAGCAAATAAAAACTGTACGTGCATGTCTCACTCGTGTACCTCTCTCCCTCTCGGCAAAGCGCAACTCTATCATGCTACGCAATAATATAATAGTGATGCCCTTTTAGGTATATTTAAGCTGTATAACCCTATCCCTCCTCACGCCGCTTTTGTTGATAGAGAAACTGACGGTGAGAGAGCTCTCACGAAAGTGTAACATCACTCGTTTAGCAAACATGTACACTCCCTCAATGTATTTCTCTTGTATGGATGTACTCATGTACAAGTTTCGATTCTTCTCCCTCGCTCACTTTTTTACCATCATTTAAATATACTACTACTACTGTCCGGCAATGCTTACTACATTTTTTATCCTGAGAGAGCTAGAGATGACGATGAAATGTGTGGAGTACACATCTTGTTTGTCGGAAAGTGAAAGCGTACATACGCTACCATTCTGTATGAGGTAACGGTAACGCTTAGCAATAGGTAGGAACCAATAAGGGTTGATTTCTTTTTTCTTATTGACATTCTTCTCTCTCTCTCTCTCTCTATCTCAATCTCTCTCTTTGAGTGTGTACCTTAAAAGTTTTCCACAAAGGGATGATGGGGTGAGTAAATGGAAGAGTGAAAAACTATATGAAAGTGAATGTGGAATAGAGGTATTCAGAGATTAAAACTTGATTATTGCATGGCTGGTATTAGATAGTTTAATGTGTACTAGTATTAACATCAATACCAGATAATGATTTGCCATTAAAAAATTGTAGCAGTTTATTGTTTTAAAAAGTGTGTAAACATTCAAGGCAGGAATTTTTGTTCCATAGTGGTTTACTGACACGGCAAACGGTAGTGTTGTTGCAGAAGTCAGAATTGTACTAGTGCCTTTGCCAGAAAATGTAGCAGTTGCTTTCAAGTTCGCAGGTATCCCTTCTTGTTAGCTTATCTTTGAGTACTGTGTTTCCACTTAGCGTGGTGTAACAGCTCCGTACCATTTACCATGAAACAATGTTGAATATTCCCTTCAATTAGTGTTTTACTGACCGAGCTCAAGCTTTTTGTTGTGCTGTGAAAAATGTTTTTGTTTTTCTCCTCTACACGACCATAGTCGGTGTACATTTACATTTTCTTCTTAATGAGCAGCTTCTGTTATGCATTTTATAGGGATATGATTCAATAACATTACTATTACTACTATTACTGTCTCTCTCGTCGAGGGAAGTCAGAATGTTTTTTGTAATGCTCATAAACATATTTTAAATTGCAGGTGCTTTGAGTTTGAAAAGTAGAATGCAAAAGTAACAGGCATCATGGCTGACGGAGGCCAGCGACTCCTGGATGTCATTGAGTAAGAAAAAATGTTTAATAGATATAAAGGAAGAAATACGAGATTTGTCACTTCCGATGTTGTCCATTTGAATTTCATAATGTTTGACTGGGGAGAGGAAAATGTTTTTGGGGTTGAGATGAATTTTATGGATGATTGTGGTAAATGGCTAATTGCAGTGACCCAAATGCATTGGAGTCGTTCCTGGGAGGGCTTACGTCAGATACAGAACTTTTACCTTCAGCGGAGACCGTGGACAATGTTGTCGCGTCGCTGGCACGGTCCCTGGACGACAATGAGTATGAAGTGGATTCTCCAAATGATACTCTTTTCGACACTTTGGATTCCTCCTCCAGTCATCTTACCGACATTTCGAGATCCTATGTCCCCTCAGATTATGGTCACGTAGCAGTGCAAAATGATTCATTTACGAATAATTTAGACGGTTTTACTAATGGTAACAATGTGATCAGAGGGAACCTATCACAGCCTGAGCACCAGACTCCTAATTCGGGTTGTGACCAGTTTATAGGATCATCTAATAGTAATACCATTTTAAATAGTGTGATCAGTGCTGCGTCGTCAATAAATAATAGCACACACGTGTCAGCAAGTAACCTTAAACAAATAACAGCATCAGTTAACAACTGTGATCCCTCCAAATCGAATAGTTTCGTCCAGTCAGGACAAATACAGTTTACTCATAATTCGGTATCCTCGGCTTCAAATAATTTAAATTTTACTTTTTCTCACGATCTACAACAACAACAACATAAGCACAATGTCCAAGTATCGGCCCCCCAAAATCAAGTGACTAGTCTTTCCTCCGTTTCCGTTGAAGGTCAAATTCAACAGAATGTCCCTTCAAATTCTACAAATAATTTGATCTCAGTAGTAGGCTCAGGTATTCAAAATGGTGTTGTTCACACATTGACAGATACCACTACCACAAACAATTTCCAGGTAGTAGCTACCCAACAACAACAATCCGGTCATGTTAAAGCTCAGCAGAATTTACTTGCTAGTACCAATTTAAATACCAGTGCTAATAATCAAGTCACGAGTGGTGGTACTTCCAGCATCACGAACTCAACCACGAACAATGAGACAAATGCAAGCAATATCGCCAATAACCATGTCACCTTATCCACGAGTACCAACGTTGTTGGATCCACGGCTGCTCTCCAGCAGTCCCAACAACAATTTATTGCCAGCACCAGCAATGCGGCTGCAGTCAATCAACTCGTCGCTGGTCAAACCGTCAGTATTCCCAGCATGACTGTGAGCGCTCCACAGTTACTTGCCAGTTCCCAAGGGGGACTCGTTGCAGCCACTGCTGGACAAAACATTCTCCAGCAAATCCAGTCGGCCGGTGCAAGTCAAAGTTACATTGCAATGGAACAACCTACAGCGGCGCTAATAGCAACCGGTCCCACGACGTTTGGAACGAACGTCGCCCTTGTAACCACTGGAGGGACCCCAACATATGCTGTGCTACCTACAACGCCGCAGTTCCTTACCAATGCAATAATTCCACAGTCGCACACGATTCAAACACTTACGAAAACTGCAAATGGGGCGTACTTTCAGACGGCAGGAACTCCGCAGATTGTGACTACCTCAAATGTTAATGCACTACAGAACGTAAGTGTTGCTAACGCTACAAGTGATGCTAACGGCAGCACTATTGTTAAGCCAAAACAACCGCCTCAGCTCTTACCGAAACCATTATCACAGGTTAGCACTGCAGTGACGACCACCAACTCAAGTTCGCTGACAACCACCCCGGTTA
This sequence comes from Callyntrura sp. NNG-2020, assembly GCA_027744055.1. Classification (NCBI taxonomy): domain Eukaryota; kingdom Metazoa; phylum Arthropoda; class Collembola; order Entomobryomorpha; family Paronellidae; genus Callyntrura; species Callyntrura sp. NNG-2020. The sequence goes on from JAHZNE010006995.1 coordinate 8,999, forward strand.
CCTCGGTCTCCACGTCCGTTGAGTCCACTAGTGGAGCCTCAACTCAGCAGCCTGGCGCAAACACTCCTGCTTCCAATTCTGCTGTCACGGACAGTGTTGTGACACAACTTATCCAACAGTCCCAACAGCAAATTGGCGGAAATGCTGGTGCTATGGCCATCACTCCGCAGCAGTCCTTTGCGATTGGGAACACTGCAGGTATTGGACAGGTGGTTGTATCCCAAGTTAGTAACTTGAGTACCATGTCGGCCCCTCAACAGGCTCAACTGGCTGGAACGATTGTGGTTAACCAGGTTTGCTACCTTAATTTTATACAGTAATACTATTACTATATATCTGCATTGTATATTTCATGTATGTAACTTTTAATTTTTTAGCAAATAGTCATGATCCGGGCAAGGTTACATTGCTGACCTTCTCATTCGTTGCATTGTTGCATGCTTAAAATCTAAAAGTATTCCCCTTTTTTCAGTGCAGACTTTGTTATTTGCCATGTGATTTTGATTTGTCTTCTTTTTAGAACATTAATTGACGCTATTATTATGCTGTTGTCCTTTCTGATGGTATCCTTTATGAAGGAATTACTGATAACCTTTCTCTGTTGTTGTTTCTCCTTCTTTGAATACAGTATGGACAACCGATGCTTTTACCAACTGCATCTACAACACAAGCAGGTGCATTGCAACTGATCTTAAGGCAACAGCCAGCACAACCACAAGTACTTACAATACAAACTCCCACAGGACCTGCGACCATTAGTACACAAGCAGCGGCTCAGGCTGCAGCATCTGGAAAACCAATAGTCAGATATGTATCACAAGTGCCACAAGTAGCGCAGGTAATGATTTTTTTTGCGATACAGCAATATAAAACGTGGACGCATATGCACTATGCATTCCGTGGCGTACATACAAATTATTCGCTTGAAAAGTTGACATTTTTTGGCATGAAAATAAACTGGTGTGCTCGTAGACCTCTGGGTACGGTTTGCAACAAATACAAACTGCAAATGGACCAGCGTTGATTGCTGTAAGATATCCCCAGCAGGCAACCCAAGCTAATCAATTTAACCAGATACAAACGGAAGCCATTGTGAACCCGTCCTCGACTATTCAAGGTCAACTGACGACCGGTGGACAGACCCAATTACAGCAGTTAACCTCTGCTCAGTCGCAGTCGGTTCAGATTCAAATCCAACAGCAGCAAGCTCAACAAATGCTACAGCAAACATCACAGCAACAGATTCAACTGCAAGCTGGGCTTAATCAGACACATTTGCAGGCACCGCTGCGCAGCAGCAGGCGCAAATTCTGCAGCACGCACAAATTTCTCAACCGGTACTTCAGCAAACCGTCATACCAATGGAAACTCAGGGTAAAGTGGCCAATCCTGCTCAGCAAAACCATTTCGTAAATCAGCCCAATCTTCCTTCCATGCAGTCCACAAACCAGTCTCAAACTCAGGCTCAACTTTCACGCGACAATGAACAACAACAAATTTCAGTACCAGATTCATCATCGGAGCCACCGCCTCCAAAGAAGGCCAAGACCAAGTCCAAAAGCAACAAGAAAAAAGTTACATTGGATCTCGAGCAGTTGCTGAAGCAGTCTGGAATCATGGATGAAGATCTAAATGATGATATGTCGTTTGATTTTAGTTTTGCAATGGACCCACCCTCCAATGGTTTGCCTCCCTCCCCTCTAGTTCCACCTGCACAAATCCCTGTTATTAATACTACTGGTAAGAGCATTTTTTTATAGATAATAATATAATGCTTAAGTTTGGTACATTGGTAGAAAAATTAAACACATGGGCTATACATGCATTTTGTTACAGAAACACCCAAGAAAAGTAGCTCAAAAAAATCGAAAAGCAATGCAAAGAAGACAGTGGTCCAACCTCCCCCGCCTCCATTGCCTCCTCCTCCTCTACCACCACCACCAGTTGTGACTCTCAGTCCAAGTGCCAAGCCTGCCAAGAAAAGGTCCTCTCCCAAAAAGAAAAATACCCCTC
>JAHZNE010006996.1:0-24322 GCA_027744055.1 Callyntrura sp. NNG-2020
CGGACGGACGGACGGACGGACGGCCGGACGGGGCAAAGGAAATCTAGATACTCCCAGCGGAGGCTGGTCCTAAATAAAGTTACACTGGGCAGGTTATGAAAAGTCCATTCTTGTGTAAAGGTTTCGCAAGAGCCAATCTGATTGTAAGAGTCTTACAATAACAGTAACGTTACGATGTACCCAGGGTGCAATCCCATGTTTGATGAAATAATATACTGCTGCAAATATGCCTACCTATACGCGCCTTGTCATACGGAATTGATATAAAAATAAGACAAGAATAGGAATGCTGCTCCACTTTCATTCCATCGCCAGGCGAATTTTATTTTCCACAAAATACTGCTACTCTAAATAGTCTATGCTTTCGTTTTTGTGCTTTGCTTCAGTTGTCTCACGGAAATGTGGTTTGGCGGATGGATGGATGAACAAAAAGTTTACTAGTTTGAATATTTACTTGTAATAAAACTGAGATTACTGAAAGTTGACTGAACTTTATTAACCAATTGTTCACCTATTATGCTGTAACATAACTAACCAACCTGCTTTAAATCAACTTATATAATTGTTAAAAATCTCTAAAGCGTTATGCAAATACAATATTATTATGCTCCTTTGTTAGATTTTTTGAAATTTTGCCGTTTGCAAATTTTTAATAATTGAAGAATTACCAGATGTGGAATGCAAATAAGCTTGGTTTACCTTGCAATTTTTTGAAAGGCTTTCAACTTCAGGCGTAACATTAACTTCCGCTTTCGGTTGAAAAGAAAAGGGAATTTCTTTTTAAAACATGAAGCTACTACGAAATGCTCACAACTCACAGTTTAGCTACGCATTTTATCGTAGAGTTATGCTGTAAAAGCATCTCTTTTTGATGATTGAAATAAATGATAATATACCTACATTATATAACCATTGTGTATTATGCATTAGTCTTCTTATTATACCAATATTAAGCAGTAGAAAATTTGTTAAAATCAGTGACTGCACGCTTCAACGGTAGAGTAACCCAAATCCTTTGAAAGAATCCGGTATGCATTACTTACACGCAAACGACATAGGTATTGATGCTGAAACATTACGTCTATAAACACAAGGCATATAATATGCAAGTATGAAGGTAAAAAATTACGTCGCATTTTTCATTTTCTGATGATGTACACACACACGCGTTAGTTAAATGCATCAAAGATATAAAATATCACGTGGATGTTCCTTGTACAACTCTCAGGGATGTAGGCACTAATCATCCGATTATGTAATCATATAGGAAATTTCAATTTTTTATTGTCAGCGCTGGGTAAATTGATTGGAATATATTACTTGTCTGTATCGTTTTAATTTGAGTGATATATGGGAATCGTCAATAATATCTAATGTCGAAAAGTTGAAAGTAACATGTATGTATGTTATTTACACGCTATTGGCACAATACTATTAATATTGGAATAAATCTAAATGAATAGATTTTGACATGACTGAGAAAATGCCGATTCCCCTTTGGTAGCAGACGTCTAACCAATTCTAATTGCACATTTTTTGTTCCGACAATGACGAGTACTATGAGCTCAAGTTCATTATGCTAAAATGTTGCTGTTTCTGCAGATCATCCAAAAGTAGTTATAATTTTGCTTCAACCATTGTCATATTAATTGCGAGTCTTTTTGTCTTTTTTCGCCTGAAACAGGAGACAGTGACGAATGCCTGGTGTCGCTTGACATGGTTAAAAAGTGTATTGGTATGCGTGGTACGTTCTTTCATTCGTAACCAACTACAGCTTATTTCATTGTAGTATTCCTGTAACAAGATATACGTTATAATGCTACTGCATAAATACACGTGCAACATCAACGGGGTGAAGTAATAATAACAAGTAACGAGTAATTAAATAAAATCAGAGTGAATATTCTCCTTTGGTTAAATCTCAGATGTAAACTTAAGTTGCTTTTGTGTAACATTTTTGTCTATTTTTGGAAAGAACGTTATCTGAACGGTTTTTATATTAACGATTTTTCCTTTTTATTTGCCTCAGTCACTCTCTATCGCAATTTTGCGGCTATTATTACTCTCTGTCCGCATCAGACGACTGCTTGTCTTGTGTAAACTACATGTTGGTTCATGTTCTCAGTCAAGCGAAGGCTTTGAGGTTTCTTTTCAGCAATGTCGCAGAATACCGAATATTTCAAATGTAACTTTTTATATTTGATACCTTACCTTGTTGTAACATCAACGCACGCCTTTTTTCAGCAGCAAAACGTGCAGGTATGATAAGACGTTTACATGTAACAAAATCCTATCGTTCAAGGACGGGACACGTTTAAAGGGTTTGGTCTGTGTAGAATGATTCTTTCAGGAATTTGATACCGTGTTATTCCAAATCTCCCATTAATTTGAGTGACGATATTTGCGGCGACCTTTGTGAAAAGGGAGCAGTTTGCTCAAAGGAATCTGGTGCTTGTATTTGTAATCGTGGGCCTGTAAGTAAAAGTTCAAGATGACACCTCTAAATCAGTGTAGAAAATTAGATTTGGCAGGGAGAAAACAATTTCTGCTAGCGAGAGTAAGCGCTGTTGTGTTTCACCTGTCATGTTTTCAGACTCCAACCAGTCTCGGAGGACATTTTACACATTGTACGAACTGGGACTACGTGGAACAGAAGAAATGCAGAGGAATGTGCGACGCAGAAAGGAAAAACGATTCCAGAGTGTGTTGGACGTTTACCGTTGGAAACTATTGCACTTGTTTTTCGCAGGAAAAAATAAATGGCTAGCGACGGGGTACCTCAATCTACACGTCCCATTCTGGTGACACATTTTTCATAAGTATAAATTTAATTTTATTATAACTCTGTTGAAATATCTTTGAAGATTTGAAGCATCTACCAGATCGCGAGTATATCATTTTGAAACCTAGTAGCATGAACGGTAACACACCATATTAAAGTTTGATTTATAATTTCATATTAGTTAGCCTCACAATTATCTTTCTAGATGTATTTAATTTAACATTTAGTTATTGATACCATAATAAGAGTAGCAATATAGTCTGACTATTTTGTTTACAGTAAGTCCTGGAATCAAGTAGACTACAAAGGACTAGTAGACTACAAAGACTATGAAATGAATAAAAATATTACATTTTATATAATAACTTAATTTTGGAAGTCATTTCGAAATTAGAATTTCTGATACACTTAGAAATATTCACGCCAACAACATCTAAAATTCAGAGTAATAGGCTGAGTAATTAATAGGGTGTAAAACCCTAATATTGTTAAATCTCTTATAATTCGTTGTACGCTTAATAAAGACATTCTTTTATCAACTGAAAGGGGACATCTACATCCTTGTCCAATGCTGTTGTACGCAGCGAAGGTTTCTCTGTTTGTAAAGGCTATTCATGCTTGTACATGTTTACTTTGTATATATTGCATCTTTGTGTCACTATTAATGATCAATTATTTCAAGCATCAGCAGCTACAGCTTAAAACTGGAAAAGACTGGAATTTTAACGCCTACGGTACTTCAAAATGTGTGCCGCTAGCTGATAACATTGAAAGGAAAATAAGTAAATACGTTTGGAGCGCTGCTCTCTCCAAAATTGTGTTTTCATGCAAGAGTAAAGTGCAACTTACAATTTTGACAAGTAACTTAAAAACTAATTAATTAATTACTTTGCGCTCTCTTCCATTACAAATAAAATTACATTTCCTCATTAATGTATGACGCAGATATGAACCAATTTCCTTTTTAGTTTACATTCACATAAAGACATGATTAAACTCGGCCAGCAAAGTCAGAAGTGGAAGATACACCGACAAAATTACGGGTAGACAAAAGAGTTTAACATTGTACGTGGATATCACTTCCGCGCCTTATTTTAGAAAGAATAAATCATTAGACGACATATTAAACAAGTGTATATCCTATATGGTGTCAGTACACCAAAATGTCTCCACATACGCATGTCTAATTAAAAAATTAACTTTAAACTTTATCAAATAGCATGTTTAGAGCGTCGACTAAATTCTATAATAAGCAGATACATAGTTATTGTTCTTACGTAGTATATCTTACTTTGCTTAACATATAGACATGTCGATATTTAGTAGCTACAATAGCTCATCTTCCTTCTAATTTGTCACAGTCTCAACTTTGAAGAAAGGAGAGTTACACGAGTATAGTAGAGAAAGAGGGTTTTCCACGAAAGTTACAGAAAATTTGAAGTACAGAACCTTTGTGAGTACCACAAATACTTGTCAAGTCTGAGCTAAATGAAAGTTGTCTCAGACTATTAAAAATTGGATGTAGGTAAGTACAGAATATATATATATATATACACGCACAATATCAATAAACATATATATGTAATACCTATTCTTTTATACCATGTAGATATTCACGTTAAGATCTCATAGTATAACATCTCTATGATGTTGTGTAATACAGATTTTTCTCCATTTAAAACAATACATGCATTTTTGCTTAAGATACATAGAAGTTTTATAGGGTAGAGCCTTTCGTCCAGCGGACATTTTCCCTCCTAATTTTTGCGACAAGATTACTAAACACCGTTCTTGCGAATGCAATGCTAATGTAAATGGGACGTACATTTAGAAGGTACAGAGGATTCAAAAAGTTACAACAAGGAAATTTAAAAAAAATAATGCAATGTTAACGTTCATTTATTTATATTGATTTATATACCAAATGATTTTGCATAGGATACTAAGGACAAGTAGTGATTTATTAGCCTATTTCATTTGATAACAGCTTGTGTATGTGGGTGGACATATTGGGATCTTCAATTCAAGGATTTGGAATGGATGAAAGGGTAGAGTAATGTTGTAGGCGTTTTGGATTGTTGTAGGTTTTGTTGAAAAGAAGCATTTTCTTCCAAGATGGTGACGTATGGAGCTGGTACTAGTGAAAGAACGTTGTATATTCCATTACATAGCATTTATATAACAAAAGGTCTTTGAACGTGCTGCAACGGAAAATAGTGAGGGCGAAATGTCCGCTGGGAGAAAAGACCTGAAACCAAGTTGTATTGGGTTGATCAATCGAAATGTATTTTTTGACATTTCACATGACAAACCTACGTGGTTGGCAATTGAGTGGATGTGTTTGGTCCGTCGGAATCTACAGTCTCTAACTGAGCATGAGGATACATTGAAGTACTATTACTATTAGCTTTCGGGGCTCTCGAAGGGATAAAGCGAAATGCCATTACCACAAAAATTACAGAAACCAAGATGACGAAGGACACCAGTCCACCAACCAATGCTATTTTAATTAATTTTTTAAGGATGACGGTGGCGGTGATGGCAATTTATTTTGGACGGAATTCACCCAGAAATGTCATAAAAAGTAAAGCAGAAAAAAGTCCATTAATATATTAACAGTTAATATAAAATTATAAAAAGGCTGAACCATAAAAATGTATTACAACCAACCTGGGGTGTTAGATACAGAATCCTGCTGTTCAGGTCCAAGACCTGATAAAACAAAACGAAAACGAAAGATAATTAATTAATTAGTATTAATAGTATTAATGCCAATAATTTGATTAACAAAAACATTTTTTAAGTTTAAAAATAAAACCTGCCTTTCACAATTCCTGGTCTCTCATCGTTTATATACAAACTGTGAACATCTTGCGTTTCAAGACAATCATGACCCGTCCAACCTGGGTTACAGAGACACGTGGAGAGAGAGGTACATTCTCCATTGCCTCCGCATTCAACATTTGCGCTATCGTGTGGACATGGCTTGGCATTGGGAATGTCTCTAACTTTCACACATGTTTGGTTTATGCACACCTACGAATAAAAGAAAAATAATTATGAAAATGAAAAGTCCCAGCGCCGTGGTCAAAGAACTTTATTAGTTACGCTCTGCTAGTTGGTATATAAGATCGTTGAAAGCCTTCCGGCCGTCCGGCCTTATTTCGTTCAGGAAAATTAATTTTGGAATGTTTTCACTCATGCTTAGGTCAACTGCAGTAATGAGATAGTAAATGGGCTCATGGGGTTGACTCCAAAAGTAATATCGGAAGGAGTTAACATAAAAAATGAACAGATCGGCGGAATTTTAAAACACGGCTTATGCAGGATTATCGGAGCAATTGTTTAGGGCTACCGACCACTTCTAAACGGCAAAAACAAATTCTTACGGGGACATACCGGCAACGTGGCAACTTTTTAATTCTTTCAGATGAAACCAAAGTGTATGTTGACATATGCGTAATCAAGTCGACATTTGGAATAAAATACTTCTTAGAACAAAAGAACCCCTTGTGCTGGAAAATGAGAATTTTGCATTACCGAATAAGCAGCAAGCGATTCGTTGCAAGAAGTTGCAAGTTTACACAAGAATACCTAGCGGAGCGTAAATTATGATTTAAGAGTTCTGGGTATTTTTCGTTGTTTAAACCACAAAACGGCTGAAAAGGGTAAATTCTAAACAAATCGTTCAGACAAATGAGCTGGTCTACACATTATAGCTTACCGAGTTTCCCAAGCATTTAGACTTCTCCTTTATGGGTTCCGTTTCTGAAAACGAACAAAGAGAAATGAAAAGCATTCCTCATAACCGTAAACATCACTGCTTGAGTCCACAGTCAGAAAGTCATAATGGCTTGTCGCCTGTCTCATTTTATGTTTTGGTAAGGTCATTTTGAAAGTCATTTTGTCGCTCGTTTCTCACTCACCCAGCTTTTTCAGCACTTCTTCACAAGGCTGCTGAAACCCTTTGCATATTCCGTCGAAGCAAACTCCATTAGCTCCATGTTCATCCGTGCAGTTAACACCATTTCTTTTGAAAGTTCCACTTGGACAATCTCCTGAAGCTCCATTACAGAACTGTACAATGTCGCAGCTGTGCTGTGCAGCCTTACATACTGTTCCAAGTGATTTGAACTAGAACATTGTCATACACGAATAAAAACGATAGATTATGAAAACGGCGACTGGCTATGTAGAAGAAAGAAACTCAATAAAGATGGAATCCTATCAAATTTCTGTACCACTGCTGATTTTGCTATTGCTACACACCATATCAAAACGTCATGCTTCAAAAACAAAGTAAAGCACATGTAATGGATCGGATAAGAGACTTGAGATGACAGGAAAAAGAGTGATAAAAATCAATAGGACACTTGACTTCCACTTCCACCAGAATGTTCTCTGTTGCTTTTTGAGAGGAGAGGAAAAGGATGTGTTAAATAAAAGAGTTTTTTGGACCTAGACGCTCGTAGTTTAGCGTCTTTCCAACTACACCGCACATTGCATATCCCTACTCCCTACCCACCCACCACCATGGATTCTGCAGTTTCTCCTACAGCAGTGGTACAGTTACATAAAAATTTCTAAATATATTTATCCTTCTTCTCTTATTCACTGCCGAAACATAATAAAAAGGCTGAAATAACTTTTCTGGCGTTCTTTCCCGTGGAAAGACCAGGGATCCCTCACTGACTACAAGACGAATCAACAAAAAAGTATGGGTGAAGAGAAGAAGTAGAAGACAGAAAGGGTCTTACAACTTTTATTATTGAAAAACAAATAAAAAGAATCCATTTTCTCTTTTCATTTTTTTCATCCATTTTGTTAGACGGCATAAAAACCTCGAAAGGAAATAACGCAGATGAGATTATGAGACGCACGAAAACATGAATAGTTTTTCTCTTTTCTCAGGAAAATGAGGAAAAGGTAACCTGTCAAATATTTTATACCCTGGCTTCGTTCCCTTTGAGAGGGTTCAGGAAGGAGTAGGAGAATACAAAACTTTTTTGTCTGGCTTGGGCTTTCCCTTGTTGTTGTTGTCGCTCATATCTCAAAAGTGGGAAGGAAGAGGCAAGCGGGAGAAGGAAGAGCAAGAAGTCGAATTACTTTCAAATTACTTAATTTATAGCTTTTCGTAAACGATTTTACATTCCGTTACCTTGCATTTCTCACAGCAAGGCTCATTGTTTGAACACTGAGAATGAAGTTTTAATTGGCAGGTGGAATGACAGCATGGATCATGGCGACACTTCTCTGCTGGCCCGCAGTCACATTCCTCTCCTGGATCTTTCCTTCCATTTCCACAGAGTTCGGGGTGTATTTTCACTGTAAATTGTAGTATCATGGCATAAAATGAATATAACACAAGTTCCCTTCGAAATGGCAGCGCATATGTTTAGGATCACAATTTTCAACCAAATTTTCCCCTTATTATCTACCTAACATGCTCAAATAACAGGCTCTCACTCATGAGGACTTTTCAATGATACCAACACAGGTAAAATGTATTAGAGATAACAAGAATTTAAAAAAGTAAGCGTACAGTCCCCTAAAAAGTGGAGTATTTGAGAGGAAAATAGATATTTGAAGATTGTGCCTTGTGCCACTTGAAAATATATATTTGATATTATTTATTCGAGGAAATGCTGGGGCTGGGGTATAATTTATACTTTTGCATAACGTTTTTGTTTGACAGCAAATTGGATTCTGGACATTCCATAAAATCGTCTGAAGGTGGCATAGAAGGTATAATGCCAGCCTCCTCCGTACTTCTACTTTTGCTTGGTTCACATTTATAGTAGAAACATTATTGCAAGACACTTTTTGGAATTTGCCCTTGTTTTATTTCCCAAAACAAATTTCCCCGTTCTTGGTATTGAACGGTTTATGTGTGTGTTCTACGTGAGTACAATTTTACAAAGTGTGTCGATATCAAAGAATTTAAAATGAGGTCTTTCTACGAATTATCTAGAAAGGGAATACTCCTCTCTCCTATCTTCTCACTTTCTCTCTGTCTCTCTCGCTGTTTGGCGGACCTATTTGTCCAAGATCCAATTACAGCGGGTTTTTACGACTAGCACCTGCACTTTCCCATATTTATTTTTAAGCCTGCCGACGTGAATTTTATAGTTTGCATTTCCATTAAACACAGTTCGGCAGGCAGCTTGCTCAATACTTTCTCCTTGCCACCACGCCGATCCCTATATTTCCTGTGGCTTTAATTACTTAGATTGTTACATAAATCCATCGATGATTTTTACGGTAAAACTTTATTACTTCTGAAACTTTGTACACACATTTGCTAATTTACCGCCACAATAATGCCTATTCTCCAACGTGCTGTATATATGACGTGTATGTATGAACGAGCAGCATCGCCGTGGTCCAAGAAAGCGATCTAGCGAACGGGAAAGTTTGTGTACATTCATTCTTTCCTGATGATCTCACTTAAATTAGCTAATGCATTTGGATGTACTTCAAAAGCTCGTCTAATTAAACAACCCGAACCCACCACTGTTAATTAACTTTTTGCTCCGTAAATGTTTTTTAAACTACCTATGCACGTGTTTATTTGAAAAGTGTAAGCCCCCCTAATTTCTTTTCATTTTAATGAAAGTACACACACACACACACCCAGTATACTTTGAACAATGTGCAAGTTAAATGCTTCAAAGGGTACAAACGCATTCAGTAGATTTTGTCTAGAATTCATTTACTTATATCGAGTAGCAACGTCAGAGAGAAAGGGAGCGAGAGAGAGGGAAAGAAATGTAAGTTGTCTCACTAGAGTGTAAACTTACTACTACACTTACTACTACTGTTTTGCTTACTTTGCCAAAAAACGCCCTCGTGTTGATATTTGAGTAAACATGCATAATACTCTAACAGTTTGTATAAATGCTGCCTTTGTATACAGATTCCTTACAACGCAACCCCACACACACACATGGGTACTCTCTGTTGAAACATTTTGTGCAGAGTTGTTTTTCGAGTGAATTGTGTAGATTAGAAGCCATTTCATTCAAACTTTTAAAAAGTTTTCGTGTACCCCTGAAACCGTGCATTTTGTAGTTCCTCAGAAATGGAGAAACTACGAAAATAAGTGGAAGATCATAGTTGGAGCGACACAGCAGTGCCTACAATTCCCAAATGAGTGCCGTGTACAAACTGTTTGGTAAGATTTTCCTTGCCTAGGTATTGGTGATACGAGAAATGAAGAGAAAAAGGAGACAAAAGCCAAAAGTGTAATGCAATCCTCACACGTCCTCAACGCTGGTGACTCGAAAAACGAAACAGGGGTTTTAGATGAGCTGGGTGGTGGAAAAAAGTGTGGTAATAGTGAGAGAATGCATAATGTTGGGTCGCTGCCTACCTAATACGTAACTCCATGCATTATGTATGTATAGAAATGTACCTGTGCCCTGCTTTTCTGCTGTGGGCTCCTGTAGTTAAAAAGGGAGAAAACTTACTGGCCTTTTGGAAATCAACGAACCATGTAGTTCCCAGCCTTGAGCCATAAGTTGTTCATCCTTTTATGTTATTTTTCAAGTTCTTTAACCGTTTTCATTTCCCGTGATGCTTTGATTTTGATTAAATCAAATGAGATTGGGAAGAGCTTCGCTACCTTTGACTTTCACCAGCTTTCACCTTTTTATGCGAACACTTTTCCTGCCTGTCTCACATGTAACTCTTGATTTGCAAAGAAAGTCAGGAAAGGTGGTCCGAAAAGGGGCTTCTGTTTGAATAAATAGCTCAGAAAGAAAGCTGCCATTGTTACATGTATATATAGTAGCATGTATTAAGACACGGTGCTCAATTTTTTTTACTCTACAGCTTTTATCCGCTTTCTGTTCTTATCAGCAATGAAGGCAGGTAATGGATGCTGATGATACGGCGTACACTCTACTTAAAGTCATAGAAAGCGTTATTGTTTACTGTGGGTGATGATGATCATTATGTCCTTTCATCTCCTGCTGACTGAGACGATGCAGTTTCGCTGAAAACCTTTTTTCTTTTTGAGTAGAATATATTGTCATCATTCAGTTGCTTCATGCTTCAACGAAAGCAGAGTGCTTATTTTAGAACATGCACAAGGCAATGAGATGAAACGATGCAATTTACCTTTCATCATGCATTTAACTTACATAACTTAACACGAAATGTATTAACGAGGACCATTATTTACAAAGAATTCCCACGTGTCCAGAAATAGTCACTGTGGCATGTAAAGCGTTACTTTCACACTCATTAGCATCATCCGATATAAAAGTTAAGTGGAACAGCTTATTTGCTTATCATATCATTACTTTTTATCACTGATGCAACGCTAGAGCCTTGTTACTTCACAGTAACAGAAGCCGTTTCATGAGTAAGTGGTATAATGTGCATACATTTTTTTCTTGAAAATATCAAATACAATGCAGTATATAATTAAAAGAACATTACCTCCTAATCTTGCATCCTCTCCAACGTAATCAGGGTCTGTAATCAAACACAAGCATTACTTTAGAAACTTTGATCATTAACGAATCCGGCTGATATTTAACTATAGGAGGTGGAGACTCTTCAAACGCAAGAAGCGAGCTACGTGAGAAAGCGGAATAAAAATGGAGTTTCAAGTGGGCAAAAATCACGATGTCCTTGCCGTGACACTAACATGAGTGCTGATAGACGCGAAAAATGCGGCATAAAAACTGTCGGAAGTGAAAATATGATTGAAATTTCAATTCATGCTATGACTGAACGTGTGATATTGGTAGTGTAATTGCGAAAAAGAAAGTGAAATCTCCTAAAAAAACGCAATGTTCTCTATGGCGTGGAATAACGGTTTTTATTATCACAGCAATACACTCCAGCACACTCAAGTTGTATAAGAATGCCTGTAAAAATGATAAACTTCTTACCCTGTAGTACTCCATCTGCAAGGGACAAGTAGGGAGTCAAGATCCAAAATGCTAATAGAAAGCTCAAAGAACACATGTCTTGATGACGAACAGCAGGATATCTCAGTGAAATATTTTACAAAACTTCAAACACTTCATTTGATGCGAGAGAAAGCAAAGCTTTTCTCCAAATACATACTTCAGCGACAAACGGCAATGATATAGGGATTCCCTTTCTGTTTATTATTCTAACACTCGCCACTCGGAATGTTTGAAGGGTAGCAATCCCAAAGATATGCTTTAAAAGTCAAAATAGTTTGTGTGTAATTTCCTGGGCAGTCTCAAAAAAATTGAGCGCGCTAAGATTTGTGTCTTGGTTTGGAAAATTTGATTATCGCAATAGCTACACTGAAAACGTGTCTATACACAGAGCTTTGTCACCTGTGCTTGTCACTAGATTTCCAGCCTTAAAAAGGTAAACTCGGTGTGATGATAATGATAAGATTCCGAATACGTATGGAATGAAATAATGCGTGTGCTGATTTAAAATTGATACAAAGATGTATTGCTGTGGTGGCGATGATGATGGAACGACACACAACAACTAAAACAGAATGTTTGCTTTTTAGAGTCAAAAGTGTTCAGATCTCAGTGTGTGCACTACTACTTGTGTGTGTAGTAACCGTTTCACTTTCCAACTTGAGAATCATCACACTTGGTAGCTGTAACCACTTTCTCTCTTCCTCTCTCGGTCTCTTACCAGCAGCAGCCTTTTCCTTGAGTACAAAGTGCTCGTACTTGGTCGGTAGTTATCGTTCTCACATCTTTTAATACTTTTTTATGTGTACATGTGAAGACATTTCTCTTCAATTTCGCTTCTCTTCTTCCTTTTCTCGATCCTGCAGCTGATGATGATGATGAGTTCAAATTGGTACTGCTGCTACTTGCTCACTGCTTCCCTCAGGTTCTTCCTTGCTCTTTACTGATGTACTTGTGTATGTGTATGTGTGTGTGTGTGCGTGTGTGCATGCCTGAGCAAAAAGACAAGACCATGGGAAACTTTTAGTGTCTTACTTGAATGAAAACTACAGATAGGGAGACGACGAGCTGGCTGCTAGAACTCTGTAGTGTTTGTATGGGAGCTAGTTTTAGAATTGACTCGGGAGAGCTACAACAGCGTTAGTTGATCACTTTCCTGTTCTCTTTTACTAGATCTGTTTCTTCATGCTTGCTTTCCATTACAACAAGCTATTAGGACGAGTCATTTTTGGAAAACGTGCAAGGCTCCCACCGGATTTTCCCTATACTCGCAGAGCCCTTTAGTCACTTTATCGCTGGATGGCAGGTCTCTATATACATTCCCTGTTTACAATTCGGCTATACTATCATTTCCCGTATCATTGCTTTTGGAAATATAGCCACCGAGGGAAAGAAATACTTTTCCATTATGCTCACCCAGTCTAAATCATCCCAGTCTTCCATACAGAGTTATGCGTCCATGTGAGAACAAACAATGAAAGGACTATTGCTACAAAGACAACCAAACACAATAGAACACACATAGCCAGCTAATAATCATATAGAAACTTTCAGACAAGCACCACCTTTAAACTCATTTTCGGTATACTTTTGTGGAATAAACCAAAATTCCAAACATATTCAAATCCTTTCCATTGTTACATAGTAAGTAAGTAGTAAATTGTTGTAAAATTCAAACCCTGTTGTTCAGAGTTTATCTCGTTTTACGTCTTGACCTTATTTCTTTTTATCTTTCCTTCCCAAACCAAACAACAATCTCGTTTCTCCGTAAAGTCTACTACGAACAGTTTTAAATATTTTCAGAGTCCAATTACCAAGCACCTTTCACCCTCCATTTGGGTAGGTAGGTACACAGAGCGGACAAAAGAAAGAAAAAAGATTCAAGTATTCCGAGAATGAATTTGAGACACAAGCAAAGAAAATGCTCTTACACACACACACGCAAACAAACATGCTTACCACTGTGGGATGCAAAGATGAAACATACGTGAAGAGAATGTCTCACCCTTTCGGAGATGCTTGGGTTTTCATTTCTTGGTAGAAATAGTGAATTTCCACTTGGCTGCCGCTTTCCATACTTTCTACCAGGGAATGAGAGCTTGGTTGCGGGCATAATAATAAAGACGGGCTTCATACAAGAATATTAAGACTTGATTCAGTTCTGTTGTATCAACTTTCTTTCAGATCATTCATTCTTTTTATGAGGCGTTTTCTGGTGGTGACTATTCTTGTACGTAAGCCTCAGTCTTACACAAGTTGCCATAATATTTTGTAAAACATGCTATTACGAAGAACGTTACACAACGCTGCCGTGTCGTGTTGTAGTGCCAAAACCAGACAAAAACACGTAAAAATGTAGCGTCGCAGAATAGATTATACGAAAAGTTGCTTCATCAAAGTATCTTCTAGGTAGTCATGTTTATACTACTTAGTAAATAAATAAATCATTTATGACTGACTCTATTCCGTATGCTGATTGCGATTCGGCTCTTTGGAAAAATATCACGGTTTAAATAAATAAATCTCTCCTCACTGCTTATCTACGTTATATTAAGTTACAACTTTTATTACGCAGTGAAAGCACTGAACGACTACTCATAGTTACTGCATGGTCGTGTTCTTATATAGGCACGTTTGTCCGTGAGCCCGCTCCCGGCAGTACTCTAATCAAATTCGACGAGATGTGATTTCCTTACAACTCAATAACGACGACGATAGGGGTTAATAGTAATTTCCTGTGCGTACAGATTGAAACCTGTCCGTACGTTACAAACTTAAAGCCAAAGCCGTATTCTACAACGCTCAAGGGCAGGGGAAAGCATTTTTCCGTTATTAATAGCACAACTAGGCATATCTTGTAAAAGATACGAAGCCTAAATGGCTTACAAAACGGTGGAAG
Source organism: Callyntrura sp. NNG-2020 (assembly GCA_027744055.1). NCBI lineage: Eukaryota > Metazoa > Arthropoda > Collembola > Entomobryomorpha > Paronellidae > Callyntrura > Callyntrura sp. NNG-2020. The sequence goes on from JAHZNE010006996.1 coordinate 14,603, forward strand.
TAGAACCCGATGCCTCAAGCCAGCCTCTCTTTTGGGGAAACAATTTTTCTCAGTATAAAGCAGCAGCATAACATCAAACTATACACCCACATGACATCTCGTAGTTTACAAAAATATGAATTTGTAATTAGCTGCAAAAAGCTTTTATAGGCAATTTGCATAAAAAGTATGAGAATAATTTTGGCAATCTGATGCTACTGCTCTTTAAAAATAGCTTACCGCGTTGATCAATAATGCATCGTGTTTTTCCGCTACGTCGTTATCCCTGCAATTTCAAAGGGTACATATTTAGTTGAAAGTACGCAGCTTGCTGCGATGAGCCAAGGAAAAGTGTAATGTTTCTAAGTTCATGGAAATTCAATATCACATGTAAATATGGTTTTCTTCAGGGATTGCCTAACTGTACATATACGTGAGAATTGTGTGTTATCGTGTTTTGTGCCCCTTTTTTGTACTTAATAGCAGAATATTATGTGCATGTTCCTTCATAAACATCACACACATGAATTAAATCTTGTCGAACAAAGAGGCTACATTGAAATTATACATATAACTAAATAGTATGTTCTTCGTTGCTTTTATCTCAAGTTTCTCTCAATGTTTCCACCGGCAGGCTGCATCATGAGAATTGCTTTTGCCAAAAACACTTGGCCATCACATATATGGATTTATCACAAAAAATTCTAGGAAGCCGCTCGCGCTAAGGTTTATACGGAAAAATGAAAGAGACATTGAATGCCTTTGAAAACCGAAAACGTTAGAAGCTATAATTTTATTACAGCCACAGACCTTCCGTGTTGTACTTACTTATAATAAATATGCATTCAAATCTGTAGAAAGAACATTTTTCAAAACTTTTCTTTTTTCCAGCTTTTTAGGTTTCAAACGAAGGTTGTTCTCAATTGGAAGTTAAATTAATCTTGTTTCATTTTCCTATAGACATCTTATATGTAAGTTTCTTTTATAATATTCCGGGAATGTGAGAATCTTTTATTGATCGCATTGAAAAGTAAAAAGAGAACAAAACCCGCAATTGTCAAAACTATTTACTTTCATCTTTCATGTCCTTCTTGCGTTTTCCCCAATGTTGCAAGTGATACGGAATATTTTATAAGAATCAAGAATAAGAAAAACTTTTAAAAATGAGTTCCAACGTCTTTTTTCAATGATCAATCATCGTCATCATTCCTTACCTTGTAGAGCTTTCACTTCGTTTGGGAAGAGGATCCAGGCAGCATATTTTTTAAAAATATTGAGGATGATTTGTAATACCCTGAAAAAGCATCAACTTCCATAGAGGTAGTGCGGTAAACCAAGATATATTAGAAATACACGGTCCCTTTAATTTTTATTGTTTTTAAAAGTTACGATTACAATTTTACCGTACTAAGGATTTTAACTTATTGTAGCATAAGTATATCATATCGTTCATTTTAGTCATATTATATAATATATGCTGTGCATTGAATAAAGTTTTACTAAATATGAATATTACATTTAGCAAGACAATATATATGATACAATATTTAGCACGACAAATGAAAATTTAATATCCAGGTATAGGGTTTTCTCAAGATATATCTTATTCGAAAAAGTACGCCCTTCTCAAGACATCATAACTCACGTTTTTTTACCTTCAAACCGAGCGAACTCACTCATCTTCTCACACCTAGTAAGTCCAAAGGTGTTCTTTTAAATTATTGGCGTGTAACTGGATGAAAATACATTAATTTCAAATTACGACAAGTTGCACATTTTGAATATTTGTAGTTCTAAATTAACCGTTTAGTAGCTTCAATGCTCTCCAAATAAAACCACATTAAACAGTCCATATTATTTATGAATGATTTGACGACAAGCTACATAACACGCTGTAAATGCATGATTGCCCTAATTAACGTTGTACTTACAATATTAGATTTACACATATTTTTTACACAATTTTGAAAAAACGTAAAAAGGAACAAATGGAAGCAATACAAATTTCAAGTGGCAAACTTTTTAAAAATAACAACAAGAATACATATCCATAGTGTATCGTTATAAATATTTTTTGCTTTCACATCACAGTCATCATCTGCGTAAGTTACGTTTTCCTATATCCGTGGTGCTATACCCTATACTCATGCTAGTGCTGCTGTGACTCCATATCATGATATACATATATTCACCAGCATTTGAGCAATGCTCTTCGGTTTTTTTGTGCATCACATCTCTAGATATCTAATGTGTTTTCGCTTTGTCAACTCCGCTTTTTGATCTCTAGTCATCTCATATCAAACCATCCCCTCTGATTTCTCGTCGCTGTCCAAACATTAACATATTTCAGCGAAAATTAGCTTTATATTATTATTACAACATACAAGGGCAGCTTGTAGCTTTATGAGTATTTGCAAAAAACTAATTAGACTTGAAATGCAAACAACAAATTTGAGAAAGTAATCATTATACAGCCGTTGGTGCACTATATTTAGATTATGGTACATTTATTTTGTAAAGTATCGTTTCTCTACTTACAAATATGCCGTATTATTATTATTATTATCCGCGATGACGTTAGACATCTCCTTGAATTTAGAAACTTTTACTGTACATTAACTTTTACTATCCAGATGCACTTACGACAGTGGTGCATATATTAATTATTATTATTATTATTATTATTATTATTATATTTTTCTAAAACGTATGTAATTACACAAAAACTACGTATTAGAATAGGATAAAGTTTATTCAGCAGCAAGAAAGAAAAAAGTTTTGGTGGACTTATGTTTCACTTAAGTTATACTACGCCACGCTAATTACAAACTTCCATGTTTTACATAATAACCATTATCGTTAAAACTAGTCAGCCATGTAAGTTAACGAAAACAACTTTTCATTTTTTTATCATTCTTATATAATTTATTTACTGTACTTAATTTTTATCACAACCAACGTAAAGTGGAGATTCTGGCATATATATGGCAGCAACAAAACTTGGTGACGTATAACGTGTGACACAAACTTTAAATAACCTTAACTTTTGTTATTGTTTCTAGCCGTAGTCCATATTGAATAATTGGGACTGATTGAACACAAACATACATTAAGAGATTTGAAATTTTGTACACTCGCAGATAACGGGGATTTTTTTTATCCAAATCTGTTATTCATAAAAGCCCCAACAGAGCCGGAACGTTGTAACTTAGTTAAAAAATTTAAAGTTTTAACAATAATCTCGAGATTTATACGTTACGTGCAATTTGTGTGCATAGGTATATAAACAGAATTAATTATCAGGCGGAATCAACAGTGGCTACCGCTGTAATATTAAGTCTCGTTAGAGTAGCACGATAGATTGATGATGTACCAATATAAATTTTATGTACGTCCCAACGCAATTTTTGTTGGGGATCGTATTGGTGTAATAACGGTGGTAGTTTATTTGGCTTGAAAGTGCTTAATATTGTACTCAGGGGAAAGTATTTCCTCAGTATGCATTGCTGTATATTATACTGAACGGCCAACTACAGCTACGGTTGTTTCTTCGTGCTGAAGCGGCTTAACGTTTTTTACGCTAACATTTTGTAGACATATTCCTACTACGATTTTCAATGAACTTTTTGCAATTGCTCATATTACGAGTAGTCTTTACGTACATTTTGTGCATATGTGTGTGTATAAAATTTGGTTATGTTTGACGAATTACATCGAATGATCAAACCCACTCCGAATCACATCTGCTGAGACGATCGTTAGTTTCCTGAAGCGTACGCGGATGACAGTGTAGTTGATCATTAATTATGACCGACAGCGTAGTGTCAAACTTTACAACGCGATTTGACGATAACGATGTGAGGGCACAAAAGGGATTGAGCTTGTGCCCTAGTTGACACTCGTAAGAGTTATTAGGACCGTTAGTGTTTTTGGGAGGATTACCTCTGCTGTTGCCAAAAGAGGGGGCAGCAGCAGAGTAGTGGTGGTGGTTAATAGTGGAAACTTTTCGTCTCATCAGATCATTCGGATTGGCGACATTCATTGTTGGACAGTAATAGTTATCTTCCTCAGTGTAGAATGCTCTAACGTCTTTAAGCATGTCAACAGTGGTGGAAGTAATAGGTTTTGCTGTCGCAGTTTCAGAGTAAAAGCTACTGTTATTACAACTAATAACTTCCCTAGAAGATACGTTTTTATTGTTGGCAGAGGAGCAGAATAAGTCGATACTAGAACCAGGACGACGATCATCAACACCATCCTCATCATCACCCCCTACACCACTGGCTACAGTAGTATAAGGAATACGGGAGCTTAATAAATTCTCTCTAACAAAGCAACTTGAACTTCCTCCTTGGGCAATTTCCTCCTTTTCATCATGTTCATCATCATCATCATCATCATCATCATGAGGTAGTATATCAAAATGACTATATTGAGCAGCCTGACTCTGGGTTTGAGTATAAGGGGATACCTTAAACTTTGCCAGCATTGGAACTATTGGAAGTTTTCTTCGTCTTCTTGGTTTAATTTTTTGAGATGAAAAAAGTAGCCTACGGGTGCGACGAACATGAGAATGATGAGTTGGATCATCATTATCGTCCTCCTCCTCGGTTTTGCTATCTACGGGCAAGACTTGCTGGAGAATAGGCATTCTACCCTGACCCAACTTCTTAAATCTGAGTCCATGCAGCAGATTATTAAAGTCAGGGAACCTCAACTGCGAACTTGACGGGGCAGGAGCTGGGGAGGGAGGTGGCAAAGGAAAAGTAACTAGTAAGTAATCATCTCCAATAACTCTTGTCTGTCTATTATTGGCTACCAAATTAGTGCTGACGGTGGAAAGCTTTCGAGTAGGAGGGATGTTGCTGGGACTAGAGAAAAATCTTGAGCGGGTGGTGGATCTAGTAATACGTCGACTTGTACTACCACTATTCGGAGGAAATCTGCTAATGTTACTCTTTCGACTATCTACGTGGCTTTGGAGGTAGAAGCCTGTTCTTTCATTCGGATAATTCGTCCACAAAAGTCAGTGTTTATATTCTGGAAAATTTTGCGGGGATGCCAGAGAGCCTTGATCAATAAACTGATCCGTTGAGCCTGTCAAAACAGAGAGAATGAAAGAGCTGAAGATCCATTGATGTATATATACCATCTTTGCTGTTGTATCACATTAACTTTTTTCTGGATGCATACAGGATAATAAGAAATTTATGGCAGGGAAAAATCCCATTCCCGCAACGGAAAGGGGAACACTAGCATCTTCTCCCATTTTATCAAACATGACACCCTGAGTACATAAAAATGTTTACTTTCTCTACGTTAGTAAAAAGGCTACTCTATTCCCGCGCAGCTTTGAATTTGCCTCATTAAACATTGTAACTATAATAAACATTTAGTGGTACAAAAACAACTGGTACAACGATTCTCTTTCTGACATGCCAATAACCTTTGAACCCTGGCGTTCACAACTCTGCTGCTGCTGCTGGTATTATTTGAAGAGAGAAGAGAATTATGTGAACTGGAAGCATGCAAATGAACATCATCGTCATAAATTTTGCAATGAACAGCTCCATTTCTACATCTATTTACGAATAAAGTAACATTCTACTTAACAAATGGGATTTGAAAAAACCATCGTTTTTAAGTAAATGTGCAGTGACAGCAGTAGTAGTACTTGCTGAGATCCACAAAACTTTTCTTAGTTGAATGGCGATTTTTTTTTCGGAAGTTTATGATTTTTTTCTTTCAGAGAGACAGTGAGTGAGTATAAGTTGTAGGGACAATGAGTGTAAAATTATTACAAATAAGAAAATTCGTTGCATATCTCGCCAAATACGTCTGCAACCATCACTGCTCAAGTTTCGATAAAAACGGCAATAATTTGGAACACTACTTTATAGCAGTACTAGATAATCGTAAAATTCTCAATAAAATCCCCACTTTAAGTCCACCATATACAATTGGCAAGTTACGTAAGCGACTTTTTAAAAGGTAATCTTACATTTTATCGAGAAGAACAATGTTTGGAATTTTTTTAAGAAACACGCGCTTAACATTAATGAGAAATAGACTTTCATTACAATAACAGACAATGATCATGCAATACTGCTTTACACTACGGCTAAAAACTATGATAATCAGACACTTTGGAATCTCATTATGAGTAAATAGACATACAAAGCGTTAATTATTTTATGTACCAAAACTATTCAATAATCGTATCATATTTATATATAGACGTACATATTACCTAAGGATACATTTCATAACATAACGTGTGTATATGTATGTAACTATACAGTTTTGAAGTACTCGTTCTAGTAAAAATCAAAATATTAAATTTGTTCGATGCAAAGAGACCAAATACTGGTACAATGGCGGTTTGCCAACAAGAAAATAACAAAAATTACGCTCAGCGTTCAAAATTACAGTTACGCGACAAAAAAAGGAAGTTTCATCTTTCCCTTTAACAAACTAACAATTAATTACAATTACAAGTCCGGTTTACTTTATAATTGATACCGTTTACAGTTCACACACACGCACACACATATACACATTTGAATTGAACTTTAATTAATATCAATCAACATTCAAAAAACAACTATGTATATATAACCGCTAGTCGTGCACATTTGCTCATTACTTTTATATTTTTTGTTTTCCAATTTTTATCTCTTTTTTTACAAAAATGTCACCAAAAACTATGATTTTTCTTTAAATATTTTACTTAAATTTTACATTTACTACTGCTTGTGGGTTGCTTGTCTACCATTGCTTGTCCTTGAGGTGTGATACTGATTTTGATAATGACCAAGAAGAACTGATGAAGGAATACCGTTAACATGAAGGGGTGACTGCGAACCAAACTGTGACTCATCGGATGGATTGTAAAGGTGCTTAAGATTTCTCGGAGTTAGAGATCTGGATCTGGACACGTGTGCACGATCTTCTTCGTCCTCACTAGTAGACGTGTGGATCAGGTTTGGCTGATTGCTGGATGCACATGTAACACGTCCACCATCAGCAGCATAGCATGGATGGGTAATTCATTCAACGTCCAATATATCCAATGGCAAAATATAGCAGGAGTAGTTGTAAAGTTTTTTTTACTACATGTTTAGTGCAAAAAAAGAACATTTATTTGTGCGTGAGGAATGAAGATACCCAAAACCCCGTGAAAGCTCCTAGTGACGCCTATTATTAGGGGGAAATGATGTGAGTAGTCTATCTAAATTCCTCACGACTTACGTATTATAGGTACGGTACATATTGTAATCTAAAACTGATGACCGGCTATGATTCTATTTTTATGATAGCGACTGCTTAGTTATATATACTCTATTTGTGGCTGCACCTAAACTGTACACACACGCAACCCTACACACTTTTTGTATATGACCTACAGAAACAAATGGGTGCGGAACGGATGAGCTGCTGTAACAACTACTACACACATCCGCCTACGTGATACTTAAATGCACTCGTAATTTCCGTTTTGTGACCTAGTGGTACTATCAGCAAAAAATTACTGCAGTAGTAAGTTCCTGCGACGAAAATGACTATATTTATACTGATGTACATTTAAACAGATAAAGCAGAAAAGTAAGGAAACGTATGTGACACATAGATTGATATATAGATATTTGTTTACCAACTCGAATATAAAAACATAAGTTGAGAAGATGTACTAAAATGAACGGTAAAGCATGAGAAATAAAAGAAATATATATAACTTGCCACTGATTTCCTACGTATACTTACTTACACGTTGTCATTTACAATATGTACAAAACTGAAATAAAAGAGAAAATAAAAGAAGAAGAAAACAATTACCAGAAATAGCACGGGCAAAACGGGGATGCTTTCCCATCGACGCAACTAAAATTACAGGAAAATGAAATAAAGTTGAAAAGAGAACGTGTGGTGCGAAGAAAAAACTTAAACTCAACAAGTGAAAGAAGATATATAATAATAATAATGCGAAAGATAATGTAATTTAAAGTGAAGAAGAAGTGCAAGACGTCATGGCTCGCAAAGAGAAAGTACAAGTACAGCGCGATCAAATATGGTACGGTACTGTGAAAAGGGAGAGAGTGATATTATTGGATCGAAAATACGCAAGCAGTCTTACAGGGTGTTTGAAGACATAAAATATGCGGAATGTTTTATACATAATACATGGCATACAACATCAAAAGCAGCAGTGTCGAAAAATAAACAAGATCTGTCTGTCTTCTGAAAACAGCAAAGAAGCTCATATGATATGCCGCTGGACTGTGATTATTATAAAAGTGTCGCCGAAACGAAAGGAAAAAAGGTAATTATGTATAAAATAGTAAAGAGAGCATATATGTAGTTTTCCTCCTTGTTAACGAACCATCACGTCTTCTACTTGCGCAATTCTGTTGTTGGAGTACAGAGAGGCACACAAGGTGTCCACCTTTTACCTTTCTAATTCTTCTAGGGAACCGAGAATATTTGAGGTGAAATGACCACCAAGGTCAGTTAATGGTGTGAGCAAGTCAGGATCTACCCTTGGACCTCTATATCGCCCCAAGACGAAGCCATCTTCCTCGTCACTGCAATCAACAACCTTATTGTGTTTGCCTCGATCTCATTAACTTTTTTTGCTTTTCCATTTTGTCACCTTTCTTTGTTGTCGGTGCTTTGTTTTCGAGGAACTAGTTTTTTTCATATGAAATGAGTGATGTTACAGGTAAAACAGAAGAGAAACAAAAGGAGAAATAATATTTTGCGTGCAAAAACCAAAGCAATCAAGCAAAAACTCATTAAATACAACACGAGACACACAAAACAGGGACAATAGTCTATTTTTAGAGAAATAACAGAGCCGTTAACGGCATTCATTAGAAACAGTAGTGGTTGAGGAACCTGACCTGTCAGTTGTTGTTTTGCGCTAGTTTGTTCTTCTGTTAAATAGATATATATTTATATATTTTATCGTAGGATTACTTTTTTGAGATGAAACATGGAAGAAACGACGAGAAAACTGCCTACTGTAATGAGACTAATGATTAATGGCAAAAATTAAAGGAGTGAAAGCGACCACAATGTACTACCTTGGTGGTCCGGGAGTCGGAGGGGCAGATGCGAAGCGAAAAGCGTGCTGTCACATATTGAGACGCCGTCTTCCGGTAGCGAGCGAGTGAATGGCCAAAACACACACCAGCATATCATCATCACCACCACCACCAACCAACCACCACCATCGCCACCAAAATCATCACACAATGACACCATACGAAACCATACAAGAAGAGAGTCAGACAGAAAAAAGAGAAACAAGAAAAAAACATATTTTAGCAAAGATAACGTGACGGCATATAGAATATAGCAAATACTTACACGCACATCTCTATAAATACACAACGCATTCATACAAAAGTAGTACACTTATTATTATTATTATATTATTATAGATAGATATAGAAACAGGAAGGATGCTGCTCTCTGTTTGTTTAGTTTAGGCACACACCTATCATTTTTTATGTAGTGGCAATAATATTAAGTGCAAAGGGACATTATTCTGCGTCAGATTGTACGAATGGAATATCAAAACACAATGCAAACCTATGAAGTGAATCGAATCAAGACAAAAAATATTACAGCAAAAACAGAGTGGACCTTCCCATTACTTTATGGGTGTCATTTATTGTTCCAGAGCAAATAATTAATTTTCCAGAGAATAAAATTATTTTTCCAGAAAACGTCGCTTAT
>JAHZNE010006997.1:0-13993 GCA_027744055.1 Callyntrura sp. NNG-2020
AGAGAGAGCTGTTGTAATATAACACTGTCTCTCGGTGTTTAAAGTTAGTATTTATGGAGAGTAGAGGAGAAAGGAAGGTAGGTTATTATTATTATTATATCTCGTATGTGTATTGTGTGTCGATAGACGACGTACGAACATCGATATAAAGACATGTTACTATAATGAACGTTGTACAACCCTTTTGAAACATGTGTGTGTGTGTTGTAATGTTGTGTGCTTTATTATTATTGTTATTATGTGTGGTTATCCGAATGATGATAGCGATACATGCATGTTTTTATAGCATTATAAGGTTTACATGGATGTTCTTACATTCGCATTGTCAGTATAAGGCAGATAATGTTATAATGTCAGTTTTTTTCTCGTTTTAAAGTTGTGCCGGCCGACACTCTTTGGTGTAGTCAAGTTTGGGTCTATAAAGAAGACTTATAGCTGTCCATTCAAGCATCCCATAATAAACCATGTCGTTTATATAATAATACAGATTGGCTGTCTGTGCGTCTGTAAAATATGCATAGCTAAATGATTTAAGGATTTATGTGTGTGCTTATGTATGTATATATCTTCTTCGCCTTTGTATTTCTTTTTTTTCTGGACGAATTAATGTGCCATACTCCCTAGTCCCTCCATTTCGTCTACTAGAGAACATAAAACTTGAAGTGCATATAGACGAGGGAGGAAAAATGTATACGGAGATAAAGCAGCTTATGCCACAAGAAAAGAGATACTAGTAGACACAGCCTTCCTTCTCGGTCACGATGATTATTATGATTGAGATTATTATTGTTGTTTGGGAGGAAAACGAGTAAAACGAGCCATGAGGTCGATAAAAAATTACCAACTCTGTAATTATCCGCACAAATTATCATCATCACTTTGGTTTATCGCAGAGTTTTATTCACTTTTTTATATTTATGCGCACATAAACCTTTCAAAAAGAAAGTCTTCAACTTGTGACTAGTGAAGCGGAACAGGATTTCGTTTTAGGACAAGGCAACACAGCGCATCAAACGAAGAAATTTTACGAGGAAGAATTTACTGGTGTAGTGCACTCGGTCGTGCATATTGTACGTACAATATATATGCATAATATGTGCAGAATAAAACGTAAATGTGATACAATGATTGTCGGTCGATGTCGTTTTCTTAGAAGACATTACAACTCTACGATTTACTATCTCCGTTGCAGCATTTTATCTGTAAAATAGAGTGACGATAATGGTCAATCTACAGAACGGTCAAAATACCAGACAAAAAATTAATGTATGACGACAAGAGAGTAATAAAGAAAAGACGAAAACGATGATTTCCATGCAAAAGTATCCTGCCAAAAAAATAAGGACAAACTACACCAAAATTACTATTTGTGCAAATCGGTGATATATTACTTTTATTGGGGAACTTTGCTCTATCTCTATGCCCTTTTGTACATATATGGGGTAAGTGTATTTTTGCACAGTACAAACATAACAGTATGTTAATTGAAATCAATAAACCTTTCCAAGTCGCGGTCTTTTGTACTTTAAACAAGTTCCACTCGAAAAATCCAACTCACCGAGCCGATTTTTTCATAAATGAAGTAGCTGGTACTTTACGTTACTCATTGTTAACAATTTTATTATCTTTGTCATGATGTCATGTAATACGACTTTACATATTTCTACATGATGATAATGATGTACATAATCTACCTAAAATCATGAATCAGTATTAGTAACAACAGATCGAATTTCAGTGCGCCGAATAAAAGGGTAAAATCGATTCAAATGCCAAGTTTCTCTTGTGACAAACCCATTTCCAGCCTATCGTTTTCGAGTTGTCAGTGAACAGTAATGCATCTCTACCCCCACAGTAAATTTCATCATATCACAATTACGAACGAACCACATCATCTCTCTGTCTACAACTTAACAATGATAATCTGTTAACCGCACTGCACTCAAAAAAATTGTAGAATTGCGACAAACGCTCTTTACATTGTCAGATCTTTTTAAAAATGAACAAAAAGAGCGAGAGAAAGAGAGACGTCTCTGTCCAGAATGAGTTTCTTTTTCCCTTCCTCGTTATAATTTTATTATTATATTATATCTTGTTATAAAATGACAAAAATCCTTGTCTAATTCACTCACATTCCGCATTTTTACTTGTTAACCGCTGGCTGGTTGGTAAGGGGGGTTCTTGATATTTTTCATCTCCAGTTTCAGTTTCACTATATCTCTCTTTTGAATGCGGACTGTTGTGAGTCCACAACAACAACAGGCTTCAAGTTTCGAAACAACGAAGATAACGATAATAAGATGATTGTTTTTTATGATTATGACGATGAGAATGCGATCAAATTCTCCTCGTTGAAACTGATCGTTGTCCGCGTTCCATTTGATGATGATAATGACGTGGTTGTGGCCGCGTGTACCTAACTAAAATTCTCCCAGGCTAATCCACTTTCACAATGAGTCTGTGGACTACAAAGCAACAAGAAGGGTTGGTGCAGTTGTCTTTAATGTCTATAATTTACCCCATCTATTTCATCGGATTTGACGCCACAAGAATACATGGTCAAGAAGAAACAACGCTGCTGCAATATTACTCACAACAGCGTGCCCGCCTATACGTAAGTAGTGTGTGTGTGTGCAATGGTGGAAAAGGGTGAAAGGCTTCTTTCGTTTCCTCTTCTACAAAGCAAGTTCGGACAAACACTTTTCAACTTAAAAATCTTTTCAACCGAGATATTTAAACGCAAATGTATAATTCACTCTGGCCGTACGTTGAACGCAGTATAATCGACGCGACGGCTAAATAACAACAATAAGAATGATGATGCTAGGTACGTGCACACTGCACAGATAGTCTCTCTCCCAATCTCAATTCCGAGAGATAAATGGTAGTTACGTCTTTTTTATTATTATTCTAGAGATGAAACCAAACAGAAACTGGAGGAGGGCCGACAGTGGGAACAAATGCAACTATTTTATCATACAGCCACATAACAATAATGAACGTAATAATAGCTGTGAAGCAAACAACTAAGTAAGTTTATACTGCTAAACGTGTAATACAATAATTCTTTTTTAACCCATAAATATTTGGATCACCAGTTAAAACTTCAAGTTGAAGGCATTTCAGATCGTTACAGGCTGACCTTAAGGTGTTTTAAGACTTAATAATAGGTCATAATGTAGCTACAAATCCTCCCCGGCTCCAAGCGGTTCGACAGCTACGATGAGATAACTCCTTCCTATACTCAAAGCCCCTTTAAGAAAGCCAACAAAGAAGGGATTTTATTTGCTTCACCGAATTTCATCCCTTCTTCTTCATACCCACCACCACATACACACCTATTTTCACATACACGGGAAACTCCTCGTTATCTGATATATGAACACAGACTGGGAGTATACAAGTTTTTAGCAAACTATAAAATGATAATACGAGGAAAAAACATGTTCATTCCTTCTTTTTTTTATGATTTGTTTGTTAAGAATGGGAATTTCTCCGGTTGTGATATATATACTCTTACCATAATATCAAGAGGGGTTGGTGTGTTTGTAGCTCAGCTTTTCTAAGACCGTAAAAAACTCGTATTATTGCAGAAATCTGTTGTACTTATTTTGTTCGTATAGTGTGCCCTCGTTTAATTCAATTTAACTTATACTTGATGCAACTTTAATACCATGTAATAATAATTTCAAGTAGTCGTAGGCTAGTGCTCTCTACTAATAATTTATTTTCTCTTTAATACTCCGCGGATTTTTTCTCAGCCGAAGATTGGCGATTGAGCGAAAGTTTCGTATGACCATATCAGCTTATACTTTGTTGGTAAAATTTTTCGGAAAATGGTGTACAATTCATTGCCTAATAAATAATTTATTTCTGGATGTTTTGTTCGGGTAGCTTCTCCCTACTCCTTGGCACAACTTTAGTATTATACGTATATATTTCTCATATATCATTCATACGACTGTCTCTCTCCGCAAATAAATATTAGATTAAGCGTTCATGCAAATCGACAGTTCATCAGCTATAAGAAGATTACCATTGTAGTAGTGGTAGTAGTAGTGACGTTCGTTGTTTCTTTTTGAAACGAATAGAGCAGTTGGATCGACAACTCCATTTAAGAAATGCCCTGATGTATTTTTCATTATACTCTACTTTCACAAATAAATAAGATGCTCTCTTCACGCGCATTCCACACGAGAACATGATATTGACGACCCTATTTAACGAATAATCAGCTCACGACTTTCCCAATTTTAATGATGCGGGACACAGTTCAAGTCTGAGTGGCCTGGTAAATGGGTAGTTACACAAGTGCATGTAGTCGTCGTCGTCGTCGGACAAATAAAGAAGGTGGAATACATAATACGTCAACAACTGCAATAAGATACGAAAAGATGGTATCATTACAAGTCATTGCTGACCGGCTAAGAAAAGAAATTTGGTGGACTGTTGTTGTTGACTTTAGCTTTGCAACTGTCAGTCACGATGACACGACATTCTTTCTTTCGAGATGGCAAAGTAACTGACCACTGAAGTCGGGCAAAGGCACTACTGACGGTAGATTAATCGGACCCCAACTTTAGCTAGTTAGACCGACATCATGATCAGTTTTGAAAGACACGCATATAATGTGCGAGTATATACGTCCTTAACTTGCCTGGTCAACCTCAATCTAGAGCTTCATCAATAATTAGCAGCAGCGGCGGCAGCGATGTGGTAGTATTAGAGAAATGTGGGCTTGGGCATACACCACAACACATGGGATTTTCTAAACTTCCCCTTTTCTTTACAGAGCCGTGAACAGAATGCATGCCGAGTGTGCACCATGAAAAAATACAAGTACATTTCGTATGGATATCGGCAGAGCTGATTGATATAGGAGAACGAGCGTGCTCAATTGACAATGATGCCTTAATCAGGGAGAACAATCATCGTCGTAATGTGGTAATGACAACATGAGAGAATAAAAAAGGAATCAGAACAAGTGGATGAAATGAATTGCGCCTCACAAAAATATCCACTTGGCAAATGAATACAAATGGTCACATATAATGAATACAAATCGATCTAGGTTCATTTATTTCTACTCGACACAGAAGTTAGAACGCTGTTTTGTAGGAAAAAGCCCCTATCCTCTTACAATTGGGGATCCAGTTCAACATGTCCTCATATGTAATTTTTGGCACCCTCGTCGTCAGCAAAGAACAGACTGTTTTCAAGGTATCCCAAGATTTGGTACTACCCTGCTTTGTGAACTTGCAGACATTTGAATGTTGCGCTTTTTCTATGTTGTACAGGACAAGTTACAGCGTAGTAGGTACGCGAAATTAACTAAAAATGTTTAATTAACATATCTTCACAGAAAATGGTAACTACTTATGAACAATATGTAACTCATTAAATAGAAAAAATTCCAATTTTTTTATACAGCAGACTCTCCTTGGGTTGAAATTAAGTAATGATTGTCCTGCAGGTCGACTGAATTAATTAATAGGGAATTTAAACATTTTAATAGGGCATACACGAATTGATTGACTTGAAATGCGCTATTTAGCATAATGTACGGACGGAGTGTGATGTCAAGTACAGATATAACAACCAATAACGTTTTGCTTTTACTTGGTTAGCAACTATCGAGTAGGCATTATTCACGTGAGCTTTTTTTGCATCGACACAATAAAGTCAATTAAGCTATTTTTCTGCAGATGTACACACTGTATAGCGTCGTCGATCTGTTCTTTAACTTTTTTTTAGTGAAGATGGAGGGAGGAACAAAAAACTGTTCTGCTCGTTACGAGCTCACAATGGAATGTCGTTAGAGAAGCCATTATTGCTTCGTGTCTGCTCCTAGATGTACTAATAATACTAATGCCATTTCGCGAGATACAATGCAAAATGAGAGATTATATCAGACAATTTTAATAAGTTTGACGGAATTAGATACGATTGACAGATGATGGTCATCTCGTCAACGTAATGAAATTATCGAATAGGTATTGCACGTTTTGAGATTTTGTACAAATACCTACACACACACACATTATGAGCTTTCTGCGTGGCGCTTAGTTTTCAGCGGTGAATCTTGTTTTTTTTCTCTGTAGCTACGTTATTTAGCATTTTTAATAATGGCGTATTCTTTTACTGCACTGCACTTACCGCGGCGTTAATATTACGTTGTCCCATTGATAAGAGTGAATTTAGCAGGAATCCTTCTTAAGCCGCAGCCGGACCTGAGCCAAATCGTTTGTTGTACTTAGCTTTGTAGATCATTAGAGCAAAAACCTGATTAGGGAGCTTTGTGATGTGACGCAATGCTGCTAAATAAAAATTGCGCACAAACTTGAATAGCTAATGGCCAATGGGATAAGCTATAAGGTAAACATGGACGGAAGACTTGGTTTTTTTGTATGCACATAAGAGGCTATAAAAGCGCTGCTGATTGAAAACACAGCTCCTCTCATCAATGTGATGATGATGAGGTAACAAGCTGCGAACCATGATTGAATATCTCTCTACCTATTAATATAAACTGTGTGTGCAAAATCCAAAACACGCTTTAAAATGCTTTTTTTCCCTTTGCTGAGACGAGACTGCCACAAAAATTAAGGATGCGGTTTCTTATAAGCCCCATTCAATAATAGACGTACACAAGTTCGTTAATGGAAATGTAAATGTGTGTCTAAACGATTTGCTCAAGGACATGATTTAGTTGAGTCAGCATGAGACATTTTTTGATGAACACGTTGGCTATTATGTGGCCAATTTACAGGTTATATACTCGAGAGAATGCCCAATTTTTAATTTTATTTAACAATGCCTGCGTGCTTCCCTCTTAGGGAAGATTATCAAACGTGGAATGACATTCAATTATATTCTTAATGGGCCCATAAAATTCAAATACAAAATCAATTTTGTTATTTTTTCGAATCATTAGCGAAGACTGAATAATTGCTTAAAGAGTTATCCTTTGTACTTTCTAATTGAGTTTGTTTACACTATACAGCCGGAGCCGTGTACGTAGGGAGAATATTTTCAGGCAGGATAACTAAACTAACTATATCATTTAAAAGCCAAGGCACAGAGAGAGAGAGAGAGAGAGAGACGTGACGCTTGCTGAGTTCATTACTTTGTACATAAAAGCCACATGATTTTGCATCCATCATTACCCATTGATCATACCTTCACCAACTTATTTTGGTATTTGCTATTTTGGTAGTAATAATACTGATGGATGACCACTGCATTAAATCATCCACAAGGTAGAGAGGATGAACAGTGGCTGTAGCAAAAACTTGTTAGTCTGTAGGTGGGTTTACTTTTTCAAATTCTAGACTTATACAGGCATGTAGGTATTGTAGGTTGTTTATCGGTACACTTGATATTATGTAGGTATGCGTATGTACTTATCCATGTTCAGAAGTAGCAAGTAGTTTGTAGGAATAATACACAGAGCACTCTCATTCACTGACGTATTTGTAACAACCGCTCTGGTGCAATTATGTTATTATTATCATATAACTCTGCAATTCTACGATTTATTACGCGGGCA
This sequence comes from Callyntrura sp. NNG-2020, assembly GCA_027744055.1. Lineage (NCBI taxonomy): Eukaryota > Metazoa > Arthropoda > Collembola > Entomobryomorpha > Paronellidae > Callyntrura > Callyntrura sp. NNG-2020. The sequence continues at coordinate 7,550 of JAHZNE010006997.1, forward strand.
CAATTATCGGAAAGCGGTATCTTTACAAAATGTCAGCTCACTCATTTTTCAGCAGCCAGCCAGCCAGCCAGAGCCAGTCCGCACGGTTTAATGAGGAATGCAGAGACGCAAACTTTACCCTCAGACAATAGTATTTTATTAGGAATAGCACAGAACATTCCGACTGTATTGATCATTTATAAAGATTGCTCCTCATTTGGCTACCTTTAGGGCTTACAAAAGCAATAAATCTATAGCACAAGTTACACACATACGCTACCCAGCAGCATAGCAGGCTGATTGCATGGAGAATCACCAATTTCGCTGCTGCCGCTGCTGCCGTGCCGATGATCAATTCTACCCCCCTAAAAAACTTTCCGTTCAAATGCATGCACAATGCACATACCTGAACGGTTTGAAAAACTTAATATATGCAAACAGGATAGAGCTCGTTTCGTGATCATTGTAAAACCATAGGGGAATGACAACCTTTTTATTTTGATCTGATTATATAGTTTTAATGAAGCAACATGGGTGGGCGGCTCGTTGGCATCGAGTAAATTGTTAGATGAGAAGGGAAGAGAAGCATACAAATTAAGCTCTTTTTTATGCTAAACGGTTGTAACGTTCAAACAATAATTATTAGCAAAGACCCTGACGACAATCAATGGATCATAATGATAATGACTGCTAATAGTATTGTCGTATATGCAGCTGTTACAGTGTAGTAGAATGTGCCATCATGTACGAAATTCCTTCTTGAGTTTGAGTTTAAGAATAACTTTAAAGAAGTGTGGTGGTGATCCCAAGTTTTTTTTTGGGTGTCACGGCTTAAGCTGGGTCTCCCAACTAAATTTACACGCCTTTCGCTCAATAAAAGTGATCCGTTCCATATGAAATATATCGTGCAGTGTACATATAGCTATACACTTATATATACACGTAACCACAAAATAATGACTTCCTGCTTCTGCGTGAGAAATCCTGCCTCTTTAAACGAAATACAAATAAGGAATCCCTGACAAAGTCCGTGTGCCTGACCCCAAAGTATTGAAATTTTTCTGAATGAATACATTTTATTTCATCCGTGCGTGTATTGTCCATACATATTTTTTTCATTCAAGACAAGCAGTGAACCATTTCATAATCTGAAAGTTGCTGCTGAATAGGTATAATGTGAGACATTATGTTATGGGAAAAGCTCGTTTACTCCATATTGTACAACGATGATAGGTGATGTATGTGCTTGGTATGGGCTTTTTCCATACTGTTCAAGAACCCTGGAGCAACCACTAACAGCTTGTGCTCACATAAGCATTCCATCGGTAACAACAGGCCTCAAATGAGATATTTATTTAAAGAAGAAAAGGGCTACTGTACGTACGTGGCTACCCGGTCTCAAAGCTCGCTGTTGTATAAGCTCAAAAATAGCTAAGCTGACTGACTTGATTGTGAATCAAATTCCAGCAAATGAACATGAATTGAAATTGGAGTTTTTTTTGTATTGAAGGAGAGGGACTGTTCAGGCATCGTTTGCTTTTTAAGGTGCAATTACGACCACTATTTTTCCCATTTCAGAATAATGAACATATATACCCAGTGATCATTCATTACTGCTCCTATTTCTATACAGGCTGAGGCTACCTTACTACTACTACTACTACTGACGAGCAAACTTTGATTCAGTTGAATGTAGCACAAGCGAGTTATTTTACATGCCGACTATACAGTCAGCAGACGTTCCACCCTTTTTCGTTTTTTAGTAAATTTCCATTCAATAATCCCCTTTTATATACTTCATTACACCTTTGCAAAAGAGAAAAAATGTAACTTTGCACCAAACCGATCGGGGAAGAATGGGCACACAAAAGAACACTTTTGACAGATGGGAATACTGAATGGTAGATATAAAAATACGAAATTTTAATATGCTTAGTTTCTTACGAATTGACAGTGGCATATAAATATCATAAGAATCCTCATCTTGCTGGACATTTGGCTAGTAGTCAGCATTCGACTGGGAGCTCCTGGATGAAATGCGAGAACCCGACACGGTTGGGCATTTGAAGAGAAAGAAGATAAATTATGTTGTATTGTAAACATGATCAAGGCCGGACGGTATTAGCTGTGTAGGAAGGAACCTGAATTATAATACTCTCATCATAGAAAGGAAGAAACTGAAAAGAAAGAGTGGAGAGCTCTCTTTGGACTTTTTGAGATGGACATCATTAGCCAGCCAGGTTTGCCATGTGCTACACACAACTACTTTATAATATGCATACACACACATACGATTCGAATTACTGATATCGTATAGGTTTGGGTGGGTCCGAAAGTGTAGTTGGTGGTAGTTACTTTAATATAAAATTTTCTTCTTGCCCGTCAAGCCTACATAAATTGTAAACTGTGTGTGTGTGTGTGTGTGCATGTGCACCATGTTGTCATTTGCTGCTGTTGTAAAGCTTTCGACTTAACTTGAAGAGAGAGGGCCCAATCTATACACAATAAGAGGCAAATGAAGTCTGAAATGGGGTGAAAATTGCGTCCTTTTTATACGCAGACTAAGGAGAATTGCTTAGAAAATGAACCTTAATACTGATTGCTATCTTCAGCAAAGTCGCATGTTTACTGTATGAAGGGGGAGCACAACGGATACACCAATAAAAGCTCTGGTAGAGACGATAAGACGTAGAGGGTATGCTGCAGTATGTAGTTGGAGCATATGAAACTTCATATCATCAAAATATAAAAAAATATTTTGTACTACCTATAAATTTTGAACTACAACTCACGCATTTGAAAAATCCCCACACACTCAACTATGCTTATCTATCACAATTTGTGATTCAACACATATGATGATGAAGATAAGATACACTTGTGCTGTATTAAATCCTGGTCATGAAACGCCACTTTCCCAGGAAAAAAGTACTTCTCTTTTTTTACTAATAACAAATGGGCTCAATAATAACCCCATGTAAGAATTATTATCAAGAAATTGTATAATAATATTTCCCTGTTTAGCTGCAAGACGAAATGCACAGACGGGTGCACTAGCTATAGTGTTTCACCTTTACAATTTGTGAATATCAACATCACTTTCTCCGAAACGGTGACAGCACTTCTAGTCGATACTCACCAGTTGATTACTGTTACGAGGAGTGCTGACAGTGGTAGAAGGAGCAAACTACAATAGTGTGGAACTACGTGCCCTAATACCAAGACTTGTGTGAAGATGATTACGACACAATACAAGTAACTTTTAGATTTCCATCATCTTCATGTCTTCCGACCCATTCTCTTGATTTTATAAGGACGAATTCCCGCATGTATATTTTCCTATAGGCGCACTTTAGTTCTACTTTCAAGCTGGGCTGCTTCGTTTGGAAAATCCCGTGCTCTCAATAAGGGTTACACAATAATCTCAGTCAGGCTGTGTGTTGGTACATATTGGCGGGTAGGTAGGTCTATTAAGTAGGTCTACAAACAGATACAGTAAGTTGTGTCGAATCGAACGCATACTTCTTACTTGGGAAGTGGAATCCGCAATCAAACACAACCTCCCAAATCATTAGGAGTGAATGAATGAAAAGCTTAAAGAGAGGGAAATCAGGAAAACGCAGTACCACGACGGAGTGTACTCAAATATGCCGGTAACTTGAGCCACCTACAGCATCGTCTTTTTTATACAAAAAAGTCTACTTTCTATACCTAAATATTCCTTACATTGCACACAAGTACGTGTACGCTCACTATATTCAAAATCATGTTTGCGTACTTGTCGAAGAAATGTGTAGTACCCTCGGTACACTTCTACTCACATGAGCACATTTACAAATCCGTAATACACACATTGAATAAGCCCATAATGAAAGTCATTAGAGAGCCTACGTGCATAACGGAAGGAGAGTTTTTCTCGGAAGCAACGAGAAAGGCTGATAAAAAAAGTTGTCAAAAAAGATACGGAATTGATATATACCAAAGCCTTATATAAAAATGTATGCCCATACCAGAAGCAGTTTGCAGCTTTTAGGGTAAAAAAATCACAAGGGTGTCTCGCGGAAATCATCACATTGCTATCATATAATAGGGACTACAATCCTCACCAGAGAGAACAGAAAAAGAGAACAAAATCACCATCAGAATCAGCTTCATCTTGTTCTTGTTGTCAATTTAGTTGAGTTTGTTTCTGTTGTGGCGGTCGGTTGGTCCCATCCAGTCGATTGCCACTACTCCAAAAGAAGTATATTTCTCGGTGAATGTACGACCATGTAGCCGTGTTTATGTACATGTCTAGTAAGCCGTGTCGCTCCTAACTCATTCTGCATGTCCTGCAGTATATTAAGTGAAGTTAAAGCAGAGCAAAGGCAAACGTTTTGTTCAGCCCATCATGGCAGGGAGGGAGAGAGAGAGAGAGAGGAGCAATATGGTAGTTATAGTTAATATAATGTGTGTGTCGGCTCAAGTCACAAGGGCCTCTGCCCTTTTTTTCTCCTTTTTTGTTGTTGATTGCGATGCAATTTAGTGTTTTTCAAATGGAATCATGGGCTCATCATTCTCATCAGCAGGGTATATGAAATGAATGAACGCAATGATGGTGGTGATGGTCTTAGTTGCCTTTTGGGAATCATTCCAAAGCAACAACATCACAGTCATCGTCGTCGTACTCGTCGTCGTCATTTGAAGTGAATTAAATGGAAGGAACGGGAAAGAGGGAGAGAGAGAGAAATAGACAGCGTGAAGATGATTACGATGAGGACAGCGTGCAAGCTTGCAGGCAGGCAGGCAGGCAGTCAGAAGAAATCGTTTATTTTTGGGGAGAAGATGTGGCGCAGTGGTAGTAATAGTGGCGGCAGTAAAATGGTAAAATATTTTCAAAGTTTTTGTGGAAACACACCTGCTTTTCTGAAGGAACTACGCTTTGAAATAAAAATTACAACTTTATATACGCTTCCGCAAGACACAACAAAACTGTCAGGAGGGGTAGTATTGGATATTTTTGTAAACTTGTGCAATACGGGTCTATGAGCACATATATATATGTCTTAGCCTTCTCTTGACAGTATATACGTATCCACACGTATACATTTATACAAATATAACAAGCACAAATTGTGAGCACAGGCAGAGAGGATAAGAAAAGCACGAGTTTCGAACTGCTTCATTAAACATGAATAACGGAGCTTGATGAAGCTATACACACACATCTCGCAGCGTGTATGTTACACGTTACTGGTGGTGGTGGTGAGGCAGTTACTACAAGAGATACCGACGAAGATGCTGATGAACAAGAAAAATCTCATTCTCAGGACATTTGTCCGCAATTTAATAAGCATTGTCTCCCGCTCCTCTCCTTTTACTTCTTTTCCCTCTCTTTACTTCATTTTCTGCTCATTTACTTCTTCTTTTTTGCAAAAAATGATTAACAACCTTGGGAAAAAATATATAGCAATAATAAATACACTTTACTGTAATCAATCACAATCAAGCTTCAACAGAGAAGAAGATGAGGAAACCACCCTTTATGCTGTGCTGCGATGATGACGCTTGTCTAGGCTTAAACACGCAGTCATTCCTGTCATTTCTTTACACAGAAGTTTTTAAATAGAGAATAATTTTTGAAATGAAGTTCTGAAGGTTATTTAGTCGAAACTCACACAATACGAGCTCATTTGCACCTTGAAGCGAATTATATGAAAGGGTTTTTTCTACTTCTTCTTTTCTGTTTCCTAATTATCAACATACACAGTTAAAAAAAGAAAATTGTCTGCGCCGTACACAAGTGAGCACACAATGCGTAAATTTTACCATGTAGTAATTTAGCTGTGTTGTACTTGAAACGTTTAATGTTCTGTACGAAACTCATTATGCTAAAAGTTAAACGGGGGGAGAAACAACGAATATCGTGTGGTTTTATCTTCACTGAGAAAGAAAACAAAGTTCAGCATAGAAAAAAACATAATTAGCTATCAATAAAAAACAAAGGAGGAAATGGAGAAAATGTGTACACTTGATTCGAAACGCATTAAAAACCCGACTCCTGCTAATGACAATAATATATAATGTACTCATCTTCTTCCTGTCTGCTGATTCATGCCGTTGGTGTGCAGCTGAGGGAGGAAAAAACGGATACTCAACTGCTTTTTTATGTACATTTTTGACGAAGGTGACGCATTTTGTTTCATTGTTTATTGTCATGAACAGGAACAATGTGTATCATCATCATCATTGCAGCAAAGGTATAAACACAGCTCAGAGGTGCACATATCATTACCATATTATAATATCATTAAAGAGGATAATCATCCTTTACTTGCTCGATAGTCTGCACATTCACACTCACATTAACATCCTCCCCTTTATACCGCCACAACAACGGGCTGTCAACTCATTTCGCGTCGAGAAGGAATGACACCCCAGAATAAGCTGACAACAAGAGTAAAAGCGCCAATGATGATGATGGCA
>JAHZNE010006998.1:0-36518 GCA_027744055.1 Callyntrura sp. NNG-2020
CACCGATACTGCTGTTGAAACTTGTAGACGTAAATTGTGAATAGTTTCATCTTCATGACTTGATTTGAGACGATGTGAAAACGAGAATGAACACTGTGTAGGTCAAGTTTAAGTAAAGTTACACAAGTAAAACAGCAACCATATAGGTAGGTTTGTGTATGTTCTGCGAGAAAAATTTTACTCTCAGTGGCCTGCTGACTGGTAATAAGCAAAAGATCATATTTCATACTTATATTGTCAATTTATGTCATTCCGGTAAGTCGTCGTGCCTTTTGCGTGATGATGATGTGATGGCAGTTGTATGGTACGGTATCGAGTTTTGTATCGTCATCGTCGTATAAAATTGTAAAGCATGACTGGTAGTTATTACTCTATCATGTAAAACATAGGAAATTGGATAGTTTGAAGATTTTGTCTAAAGAAAAGCTCTCGAAGGCAAAAACAAAAACCAAAAAGTGATCACAGACAGGCACGTGGTTTTTTGTAGATTGATATAATAGAAGGTAGGAATTTGATTTTTTTGGTCTGGCTGGTGCTGACTTGCTTGATGAGATGGAGAAGGAACAAAACAATTGGGTGGAATTAACGAAGTAAATAATGTATTTTAAATAATAATGAGATGTACTCTTTTTTGCTGCAACATGTAATCATTTATTTTTCATAAAAATACATCGCAGGAGAGCTATAATGTAATGCACGAGGGATCAATATTGTAAGCTAAAATAAGCCGTTTGAGAATGGCAGGAGGGAGGATTATTTATAGATTGGCTAGTTTTTGTTAAACAAACAAACGCTGAAATGTGCTGTAATGAAGGAATATCACACAACACTAAAGGACATCTAGTAAATAGGACACTGTAATGCAAACTTGTACAATAGGACTAGTGTTGCCTTCTGTCAGTATCCTAACGTTAACTTTCATCAAAGAACTGGTCGGGATATGGCCTGCGAGCAGGGAAAGAATAATCGATTTTAGATTTCATTTAGAAAAATAGTTAAACTGTAAATCAAAGTGGAAGCAGCTTTGAGGAGGGGATTTTAATAAGCTCTTAATATCTTGACTATCCAAATTCATGGCTTTGTCATATACTATAAGCATTTGATTCTTGTTAAGTTTGATTTTAAATAGCACATTTTTTGGTTGTGCGTAGTGTTCAAGTACTGCTATTTCCTACTACAAAATTCATACATCATAAATTATCTCGCTACACGGCAACAATAGTAGGTGCCAGAAAATACTTTTTTACTTTTCCAATACACTTTGTTTTATCGTGTTTGGATGCTAAATCTGCCGGACAACCCTTATAATGGACAAATAGTCTTAGCTGCCAAAGGCGGTAATGCACAGTCCCAATGGAAAGAAATCAAATCAAATATGTGAAATGCAAACACAAACAGAGATATAGAAAATTCCAGGAACCAAATCACCAAAATAAAGCCTGCAGATAGCACTCGTTTATAAAAAGTGGTTTTGATTGATTTATAAATAAAAGTGTACATTTTTTCTTGGGCTTGCAGCAGATATGTTAGTGGGTAAAGGATCACACAGTTAAGAAGATCGTGCTCACTGATTTTGCAATAAAATCTGTCTCATAATCAAAACTCAAATAAATGTTGGCCGGATTTTTTGTGGCGCTGTTTTCTTTTTGTGTAGAGAATCAAAAAGGCTTTATGTAAGATTAGGAAAAGGCTTGAGAGATCTGTGCAACCACTTGTTGTAATCGTGGTTTTCTTGTCAAGAAAATACCTGCTTGATGTACTAAAATCGTGATTTTTTCTTGAAATCAAAATAAAAGTGAAATGTGATTTGCCAAGTCAGTAGGTTAACCCAGCCCGTGCCAGCTAGTAAGGAAAATGAACATAAATATGCTATAACCGTAGTAGTAGTAGTAGTAGTAGTAGTAGTAGTAGTAGTAGTAGTAGTAATATATGGAATAATGAGAAAAGAGCGAGAGTCCTAATGGCATTTGGCTTGTAAGAATACTTTTTGAATATAAAAAACGCAACGAATTAAGTTAATTGTCTAAAAAGCCAGTAGTAAAAAATTTAGCATGTTGCATCAATTCTACTTGAATGATTACTTAAAACCATATTGCGGATTAAAAGGGTTGACTATACTTGATTATACGTTAATTATTTCTCCTTTATAATTTTAGCCTATTAATCAATCACTGCTCGATAGTTAGCCACGGTAGAGTCAAGAGTTGATCTGCTTGCCTGACACATAGGTTCTCATTTTCCTTGCTTTTTGCTCGTTTTAATTTAATTTTGGTACTCCTGGAAGGTGTGTTTGTGACAAATGATGGGTTTTCTGGATACATCTAGATTACTGAAATGAACACGTTGATGTTAAAAATATATACCGCATGTCTCAAAGTGCACACCCTTTTTAAGTGAAACCATTGCAGATGTACAATTTTTTTATTGAAAGGATTGTAATTTTTTATCTTTAAAAATGAATGCTTGCCACAGATTTTGCCTTGAAGGATGGGCCAGCAGTGCCAACCCGACGCCAATTGTACACGCACACATTCACCACAGCAAACGCAACGATTAATTTTAATTGCAAAGCCATTAAGGTTAACGCACACATTACCTATTAGTATATATGGCATGGAAATTGAGATGTGCGATGTGTAACGCATTCCAACAACTATATTTAAGTAACCCCCGCATGCATGCATACTGCAGCAGGAAATTAATTGTGATATAAAAATCAAGTTAAATGACTTTGATTGCACTTCTTTCAACTGGTCACTTGTTTTATATCATTTTTTGTGCTCGAGGAGATCCTGATTAATTATTATTTCTTGATTTGATGCGTTTATTACTGAAATGTCTTTGTATCGATTTACCCGTCATCAAGCCATGGCCATTTAAATGATTTACCTTTTAATATGTATCTCTCTCTCCCTCGCTGCACAATACAATGTATAACAATGTTGTTCTTTCAGTTTTTTGCAGCCACAAAGAACATCATTGAATGGGTTATATAGTAAATTGCCACTGATTTGTTGAGCTTTTGCCTATCAAAAATGATAATTACTGTGATGAACTTTTGTAGAAATAACGAATAAGGAATTCCGCGATTAAGACTAAGAAATGGGCATTCAGTGATAAGGGACGGCGATCAGGATGAGGATGAAGAATGAAGAGAATGCTACACATTACTAATATGTTGAGGCAGCAGTTTAGTAGAGCCTATATAGATAAGAAGAAACAAGTACAAGTTTACATTGTATCTCTTCTCAAAAAAATACGTGCATTCTATGTCTCTGTAACATAGCGTTTTTGCTTTATGACTGGGCCATCTCGACTTGAATTTTGACTAAAGAAAATGTGCAATAGTTCTATAGAAAAATACAAACGAGCTTATTATTATTGCTTGCAGTCTTTTGCAGATTATTATGCGTATTGCTTATATAACACGTGTGACATGGCATGGTGTTTTGGATATACCTATAGTAAGTACGTGTGATGTGGTGTTGAATGAGCGGGAGTGTTACTTGTTGGATTTTTCTTTTAAAGAGTAGTTTTCATTTTCAACAACGTGTTTTACAATAATACTTTGTTTTGTTTTTATTCGTTTCATAATGGCCATTTTGATGAGTGTTTTATTATTATTGGGCGAAGTTTACAGGCCATAAAAATATCATTATTTCCTTCATATTTCATACACAGCGTCATAAAAAAAAATGTGTAGAGGAGGATGAGGGTAAAACATGCAACTATTGCATATTGAGCTTTCTGACTGACAGCAATTTGAGCTAAGAACTAATCAAAAATGACCACCTTCAGCCTTTTTTTTATTGAGAAACAAACGAGAGGGAATATTTTGGTGTTCTTCTTTGACCACTTGCCATATTATGGCTACTGCGCCGCTGAGAATCAAGTAAAAAAGGGAAACTTGTTTCTGGGCTTTCGTGTGCAAGTGGTTCTCCGGATGTTTTCCGTCTCAAAACTCGAATCATTGAATAGATTTCCAAATGCAAATTATTTGTAGGTTTTACTACCAAAATTGTTTGCAACAATCAGCGTCGTATGCACGTAAATGTGTAAAGCTATGGTTAGTAACAAGGTAATAGCAATGAAACACAATACCGGTTGTCTCTCTCTCTCCATTGTAGTCTGCACGTGTTTCCAACCCCAAAACTATGTACTCGATTTCTCACAAACTAAAACGTAACTAGTCATGACGTACTCTGGTGTATGTGTGTACTACCATCTTGTCATGTCATGTCTATAAACATTATCCTTGCCAATTTTTTTGTATGGTTAGCAAAATCAGGAAAAAAATCTGTACGATATGTTCAGAAATTAGAAACAGATCCCCTTTGTTAGATTTTCTGAATCATCCGCAAATTCATGCAATGTGAAAGGTAGAATATATAGATTTTTAGTGAATACGTAGTAATTTTTGACAGGTCAGCAAAAAGCAAACTGCACAACCATACAATCAGACTTTAAACTGGTCTACCTACGTCAGTCACGCATGTTATTATTATGATTAATTTTCCACCTCTCTCTCCCTCTCCCTGTTGTACCCAAAAATAAAATGTGTAACCAAAAATAGCCAGCCAGAATTATAAAGTTCACCGTAAGAGAGACGAATATAGTAATTTAATTCCATGTATTACTTGTTGTTGGCAACATGCTCTCTTGTTCGCTTATTTATTGCAAGTTTATATAAAGTTTCACGTTATTTATCAACACAGCACCACACGTAAAAATGTATTTGTACAACATAATACGTAATTTGCGATCACCATTCAGTTTTCCCCATATGATTTATAATATGGCTCACTCTCGGTTATCTTTGATTGTACATGAATGAGTGGCGCATATCATGGCATTTTCATGACATCATATATTATACACACAGTCCCTTTTACTTCCAACGACTTCATTTTTCTTGGCTCTTAAATTAGCAATGTCATTACCGTCGTCTATTTTACCAGTCTACCTTCCAAGAGCGACTTTTCATTCCAAAAAGTCGCACAAGAAGTTCACCACCATATTTTTCTACCTTTTTTGGGAATTTCGTTTACCAAAATTACTTTAATCGCTTAAAATATGGCCAATTTAGCATGCAGCAGTGTGCATGGAGCATGTGCATAATTCCTGTCATAGAAAGGAATCTGTAAATGATTTGCCGACATGCAATGAAGTCACTGAATCTCAGCAGGTCCTTTCATACCATCGTCGTCATTAAACACAAACCAAAAATAATTAAGTATTTTTATTCCCGGTTAGTACAAACTGACGAGCGGAGTCTGTAAAATTCGCCGCGCACTCTTCACATATAATTACAGGAAGATTATTATTGATTACGCACATATACAAATGCATTCATAAATAATACATGATGCCTCTGCATGATGTATGCACACACGAATAAAAAAATGTATATGAGTATTTTGCATATTCATTGAAATTTTTCTTTTTCCAAGTTGATAATAGATTTTCCCTTTCAAATTAACGTACCTACTACTAGTCATCTCTGCAAACTCAAAAATGTAACGCCTAATTACGTCTCTGCGCTATACACTGTTCAAAACACAAATACGTGTAATAATTCATTAATGTACATTAATCATATCATTACGTGACATTCCAATATGCATATTATCAGCTTTTTCCTCCTCCTGTGATATTTTGCGCCCTCTACTGTTTGTTCCACTTTTTGTATTAATAATGCTGACCTCACATTTATTACGCCTCTGGGTATTATTGTTATTAATATTGACAAATGCAGCCAAATCCCTGCGACTGGACAAATTACAATAAAACTTTTACTACCTCAGCGAAATGAACACATGCTGAAAAAGGAGCTTTTTGTGTTGAAACAGCATTTTGTTTACTTGCTGACGATAGATTTATTGGGTTTTACAATGTTCATTACAGCCAGCAAAAAATAAGCTACTGCGCTGGGGGTTATGAAGTCGCACTTAATATTAGTACTGACTGTGGTATCTTATTCGGATATTAAAATGTACGGCATCATCTCCGGCTGATATGGTGGTGACGATGATGATGGTGGTGGTCATGATCTTGATGCTGCATTAGCCTTTGCTGATCGATCAGTACTTTACAAGAGGCAAGAGTCAAGATCAAAGACAATAAGTTGAGAATATTACAACTTCTTTAATTTTTTCTGCTCTCATTAAAGCCAAATTACTTGTATTTGGAGGTTTGGTCTTGGTTACTGCTTCTGGTCAAGCTATTGATGATGACGATGATGTGGTTGAAGTGATCTGGTCAGCCAGCAGCAATAGCTCCGAGCCAACTGATTGAAGCAAAAGTGCAACGGCGGCGGCTTCATTAACGAAAAAGATGTGTGAGAGCGAGACAGTGAAAGACATGCCCTTCAATTCAAACAGACTCATTTCTATGCAAAAAAAGAATCCATTCAGTACCTGACACACACACTCGGTATACTATAAACCTTTGTTAGCCATTTGTTGTTTGCTGCTGACAGCATTATTGCAGTAGCAGCTCAGCAGCGGTAGTAGCAAGCAGTAGCATCGGGGGTATTTAATTGAAGTAAAGTGGTGATGATGTTAGTGCAACAACATAGCTTGCAGTACAAGATAAATATGGTTGCTACAAGTGAAATACAACAAGATAGCCTAATCATTTCCGGTATTGAGGCATTCCAATCTGATCCAATCAACTAATGACCAAGAAGAAGTCAATCAGAGAAGGTATTGAGATCTTTTTGTAGGTTTTTATAAACAGTTATAAAATACATACAACATAGAGATATTTAGCGCAAATGGCATACCTCTATAAAAGTATTAAACAAATAAGTACGGATGGTCTAACAAAATATAAAGGGCGGCTGTGCCTTATGGTGATGGTCACAGTCAATTCGAGCAACAAAATTAACTCATTGAACAAAAAAAAACATGGAAATTGACTTTAATATTTCACAAAGCAAATTGAAGGGCTCCTTTATGATTAAATTGCGCTAGGTGCATTTATAGTCATGTCGGGCATGCCAAAGACAGACTAATTATGACAAAGCATATTTGGTGAGCATTTCTTCGGAACTATATCTATATATATCATGTCATTATATCCGTACAATTTCATTAGAATTTTTTTAAACTTTTAGTATAGGTAATAGGTACATATAAGTTCAGGACGTTATTAATGAATAGCGACATTTCTTGAACAATCTGCTAAACTGTACGTAAAAGTACTCCTGCACTAACAAAAATGTAATAATGTGGCTGTTTATACCACCTCGCTCAACTGTGTCCTATAGAGTCTATATGATTTATTAGCCATTTATCAATGACATCAGGACATATATACTTGTTCATCGTGGGCCTGTCTTCCACTCAATATTTTCAATAGGCTTTTAGATGGGTGAGCTAAAAAATATAATAATAATAATAATAATACAGCACAGTATGCAAAAAATAGTAACGGTACCATTCCAAGAATCGTCGTCAGGTACACACTCTCTCATCCTCATATAGGCTGTGTATACCTACGAACCACTATGCCTATCCAATAAAAAAAATTTGGCATTAATGGCCTTGGATAAACCTACATCAAATAAAAGGCATGTTGTACCATGCAAATGGTTGGTCATACAAAAAATGCCACTACATCTTATCAACTTTTTCCTAACAAGCTTGGCTTGGCACGACATTTTGGCTTGTTGGATTGAAGTAATTTACAGTTACGTGTTATGTAGTATGTATGTATGTGTGGTAGAAGTAGTAGCACTTACAATTAACGTTTTTCCAGAAAGAAACCCACTTACCACCGTCATCACAAAAGCAGAGCAGTTTGTTATGCATTTTATTGCAACTCTTTGACAGGAACATGACATGACGATGATGACAGTGCCTGCTTTGTGATGATATTGGGTGATTCCAACAAAATAATAACAGCGTATATGCATTTTAGTGGTAAAAGATTATAAAAAACACATGTGAGGTCAGGTGTATCTCACTTGTGTGATGATTAAAAATAGCTTCCGCCATCATGTAACAAAAGACCAGTCCCCATACACCACAACCACTTGTCACAGCAAAAACTTTTGTTTCACTTTATATTCATCAACAATAACGAAACTCATTTTTTCACTTTTTCAATACAAAAAAGAAGAGGCAAAAAAGAGTGGACAATTAGATCAGACCAAACAAACAATGAAAAGGAGCCTTTGGGTACATTCAATGGGCTATAAAGTATCTTTAAGTACAGGCTTTTATTTCTAAGGCATACGTCTAATTAAACTTGTTAATATTCAGTGTTGATCGCCATCATCATCATCATCAGCCCTCATCATCTCACTGTACACTTACGTAGTACAGAAGACAAAGTCATTGTCATGCTCAAAACTCTCAGCCCATCATAATAAGTACACATAAACATTTACTCTTTCTTTCTGACGATTTTTTGTTTACTCTGTGTGAGCTTGAAAGATAAAAATCTCCATCCTCATTATTATTCGCTATTATTCAATATCCAATTCAATTACAGTGTTACTTTTGGAGCCAGAGCCAGCGTCTCTGACGATGGCCAACCTAAATACTGAATGTTAGAGGAAATGGGCACGTACTACGCGTCTCCCCAAAGAAAGAGCTGTGCTTAGCATCAATCAGCGATCATTTTTGTTCTTCCTCAGAGTAGTACAGCATTGAAGTTACTTTTAGCTTTTAAAATATTTAGTCACAATAAAAAAGATCACATATCGCACGAACGCAAGCCCCAACAAATCACATCTCGTGCACGTCTTGGAAAAAAATCTTAATTACCATTTTACCTACCTTTAAGAATACACGTAGTACAAAATAGTAAACAGGTAACAGGCTGGCTGGTTCTGTCTGCTGGTTGTGAAAAGGTAAGTGGGTGAGCTATTATTGCAGTAACATTATTTTATTATGTTTTTACAGAACAAAACAAGTCACTGGTCGTGTTGGGCATATCGTGACTCTGACTACGTTCTGTTGTCGGAGCTATTATTTCAATTAACCTCTAGAGAGCATTTTATTATTAGGGACGAGCTCACAAATTCATTTAATCGTGCAAATTGACGAGAATGCGAATTTTGCAAAGGGGAAAATCTCCCTATAACCGCAGCTCACTATAGAGGGAATTTACGAGCCAGCAAGAACTGCTATTAGGTTGTGTTCCTTTTACAACCATTTGTCATTTTGCATTGTAGTGTGATATTTTCGATGTCGACTGACAGAGTTGACTGTTGACTTTGACATGTCGTTTTTGCTCTTGACTTCCCTCTCTGACAACTGTGTGATGTTTCTGTCGACTTCAAGAGTGCATGTGTGTGTAAAGCGAGGCGATGAGATGGATGGAATCAAAAACGAAATACAATACCTTCAATACAGCATAGGGCTATTTGACTAGAAGTATCTATCTATATGTGTGTGGCAATGAAATAAAATAATAAAAGATGACACGCGGAAACCACAGAGCTAAGAGCCGCCGCGCCGTTGATACTGATGAAACGGAAAATCGCATAAAACCTCTCTTTTTTATGACTGCACGGTATAGGCGCATTATTAAAGCTCACCTTTTTCTCTACTGATCCTTACTGCTGCAATAGAAAAAAATTGAGCGAGAGAGGATGAAAGTAGGAGCCCTATATGATGTTTCCAATTTGATGATCATGTTGTTGATGATAAATGGTTGAATGACAGCACAAGGAGACGTATGTTACTGTTATATAGCGTTATCGTTGTTCCCGTCACCAGAAGCGCTACAACAACAGACTAAATGACGCTTGTAATATTGACATGAGCAGACAATCTTCGTAATGATCATCAATTTGAAATAATTTTACTGTTTACGTCGTCCCTTACACTTATTCTATTAAGACAGAGCCAAGGATACGTTTAATGCACTCACTGGCGATTATGTCTATTATAAAATTGCCATTTTAGCTTTTTTCTGTTGTCGGAAAATGCGCAGTAGGAGGCACTCACAACCTTTATCTCATTTGGGTGGTCTGTCTCTCTGGACTTGTTGACTGTTCTGCACTGAATAATAATTAAAAATGTCTCTTTTTTTGCAACAGCGTTGTAAATAGAGAATGACTCGTCTCATTGTAGTAATCTCTCCGTCTTCATCATTGAGGTCAGTACGACCGACAACACCAAGAACGACAAATAGGGAGTTGGAACGAGAATTAAGATGATTGTTTGAAATTGGCAAATAGCTAATTATATAAATTGGAAGCGAGGAAAACACAAAGGTGCTTTAAAATGGTGTTTTAAAATAATTAGTAATTAGTTTAATTTCAAGTTCACATAATTGTTTGCAGGAATGCGTGTACGTTTATCCTTCGACGTTTTATTTGTAACCACGATTCCGCTATGGTATGACCAAATACGACTGGTGTTTGTACATGTATACAAATATTTTAGGAGGTCTTGACTAGGAAATTTTGAAAAAGAATGACGAATTAGCGAACGTCATTTAATCGTAATAGCATCATCATAAAAATAAACTATTTGTAGTAACAAAAATTGGCGATGACCGCAAAAATAAAGTGCAATCAGTTTACATACATCCAGACCACAGCAATAGCACGGCAAAGCCGATGGAAAAAGACGCAAATTGGCAAAAGCATAATATTGATAATGAAATACTACTACTTTGTAGTAGATACCACTTTAGCATGTAATACAT
Organism: Callyntrura sp. NNG-2020; assembly: GCA_027744055.1. Classification (NCBI taxonomy): domain Eukaryota; kingdom Metazoa; phylum Arthropoda; class Collembola; order Entomobryomorpha; family Paronellidae; genus Callyntrura; species Callyntrura sp. NNG-2020. Next base: position 10,669 of record JAHZNE010006998.1, read on the forward strand.
ATTATATACATCCATGAAATATGAATGTTGGAGATTTGTTCATATATTATTATGTTTTGTCAATGAAAAGGGGGATACGGATTTACGAACCTCCACATCGGTAACGCTTAGAGTTAAAATCAGGCTGTACTGGATTGGAAATTTGGATTTTCGTACTATGGAATATACGGGGTCACATTGCCATGTTGAGCTGTCAATGTGGTTAGGTTTGAACGCAGTGATGACGGCAATGAAACTGAATGACGATATAAGATAAAACTGAAATAAAAAATGGCGCTCGTAGATATAAACACGTTGACAATTGCCGTAATAATTCATAATAAATAATAATAATACGGGCAAACAGGCATATATGGATTGCGGATACGTGCTGAGCCGCGCCAGATTAGATAGTTTAGAGTCTCGTGTAATATAAACGGTGCATATATAAAGGAATACTTAGTGCCTGCTGCTGTTGAAATATGGCATATACATTGTACCGAAGCACTGATTAAAACCAACAAAAGGATTTTTGGCTCGCCAGTTTATATCTGGGATGTCTATACATATATCCATGCACCTATAAATTTGGCTTGTGTCGGTTTCACCAACACAGCGCTCGACTCAAGCGCACGTAACACAATTCCACGTAAATCACATTAAAAATGGCTGACATGACGGAATGACCTTAAATAACAATTACGTTTTAGGAGCAAAGTACGTACCTAACAAGCTAACCTGTGTGTACATGTGCATTCATTGTTTATGTACAATAGGGCTGTCATACGAAATAATTCAGCTGAAAAAATATAATCATAGCAGTACATATATATACGTAGATTCTCTCTCCTGATCTGGTTTAGTCGCTCATACGGCTGGCTTCTTGGAAAGCTTAAAAAGTACAATACCTTACTGGTTTACTATTACACCATGCATATAATCAATAGGATATCAGCAAAAATATAGCACGTATCAGCTATCTAATGCATTCACAAATGTCACCTATGTCAAGTAAACCGACCAAGTGGCAACCACAACACCATCAATTTCATACAACACAACAAAACCGGACAAGGTATCATGTGTTTGCGTGAAAACAAATCCGCTCTGTCATCCGCATCCCTATGTAAACCTCGAAACCATAAGAAAAGCACGAACACCTTAAACGTGGAAGGTGCAATTGGAGGATCTTTTTTAACATGAAAAAAAATTTTATGAATGAAATTTTCCATAAACTGAAACCATACCCATACCATTATGTATTATATTTAATATTTCAAAGTTTCGTCTTGTGCAATATTATAAATTGAAATGTGTCGCAGACAGACAGACAAAAACTTTAAGATTGACATCCCAGACGACAGATGAGCCGACGATGACACATAAAAATCATATGATACACTAATCGATTTTTTTTTCAAGAAATGTTTTGTCCTTCTAACATCTAATCCATCACATCTTAAGACAGAAATGTGGTAAAAAAAGCAAATCAACTTCATCCAGCAGCGGCAGCAAAAGAACAACATGCAACAGGAGCTGATAGCCCATTTGTAGTAATACATTTTTTCAAATTTTTACTCTCCTCGGCTCTCTCTCTCTCTCCCTTGAGCTGTTTGGCGATGATGTTACTCGAGTTTGTCTTTCTGCTACTGTTTGTTTGCCAGAATCTTTTTATGAGCATGTTTTTTCTCGAGACTTCTTGCAATAACTTACAATTAGCTAGGTATTTTATTACAACAAACAAAAAATATTATTACGGCTGCTACACCACAGCAAACATGCTAATATTATGCCGGTCACCACTCACCCAGAGTTGGTAGCAGCCTCGTCACCACTTGTTCTTTCCTAGAAGCCGTCTCTTATGAAGACTATATACGTTAAAACTATATTGAACAAAGATTGGATAATATTGAATATTTCTAACCGCACCACCATCACCACCACCACCAGTACAAGTACAATAACAGTAGTAGTGCCATCAGAAAAAAGTACGTTTGTCTCTGCACTCTCTGCAGCAAACTTTGTTCCTTGTCAAGAGCGTTAGGTTTACACTCATTATTACAAATCTGTTTAGTAGTAAACGTTTAGAATGTGTGCGTGTGCATATTCTTTTATGGCTCATTGCACATTGTATTGGAACGTAGTTGCTGGCTCTCTCTCTCAGAACAAAAAAATGACCAGAAGTAGAGAATAGAGAGTAGAGTACAGTAAATAGTGGTAGTAGCAGCTACGAGAGCGCATATAAACTGCAGCAGTGTTAAGTAATCCGTTGGTCCTGCTGGTTAGTGAAATGAGAGGTCCATTCTAGGATTCTCCATAGAAGAACGAATGCAGATGTACACACAAGTTATCTCTTCAGGATACTTAAAATAATAGCTGAAAAGTAAGAATGGCTTCACGAAACGACGACGACGATGATGATAGCGATGATCATCATGATAATAGTAAAAATGGTAATGAGTTGGTGCTGTGCTGCTATGCTGCCGTGCTAATTTAACCCGAGAGGTATTTTATGATAATATGGGTATTGACTTTGTTTGCTGCTCATTGCTCAACCTAAAGCGAAGCTTAACTAAAAATATTCACCCAGACTATTTTGTATTGTTCCTGAGGCAAGCATCTAAAAATCACTTCTTATTTCTCATTGTTAGTCCTCCACTTGCGCACGCCAAACCAAACAGTGTGCGTGCGTACCTGTGTGCTGGTGGTGGGTGCCACTTTACTAGTAGAATCGTTATGATTACAGAATGGGAAATACCACTAAAAGCTTATTATGTATTTCTTCTTCTTTTCTCTAGGTCCGTCAATAATCACCCATATATCTTCTATTCGTCTCGTCGTCGTTTTCTTTGTTGCAGGTAAATACATTTTGTGCGTCCTAAAAGGCGAAACAGGTCAACAGCAATAAAAATATGTACAAAGTTGCCAACAACGTTAACATTTCACACACATACACACACACACACACACACACAAATACTCACTCTCTCACAGTGTTGCTACTTAACTCATCGTTATTCCAATGATAATATGCATTGACTTGATTTTGCCTGACGACTGCTGCATCTGCATTGCTGGTACGCAATATTGCATCTCTTTTTTTGTTCTGTTGCCTTTTTTAAAGCTATAGACTGATGATGGAGGCTGACAGGCACAGGACGCAGAAGAAAGAGGCGATTCGGTAGATAGTTTAGCAGGTAAGGTAGAGACATCACCTTAGCTCAACAACCCATTAACGCTTTTTATTTCTATTCCACAGAGATAGCTAATCTCTCTTCATTCTTGTGCTGTCTCTCTGTCTAGAGGCTAGCCAGGGACTAGCAGGAACCATCTCTAAAATCAGCAGGCCATTCAACATAGGCAATTTTCCTCCTTGGCTTTGTAGATTACAGGAGGATTACGTCACAAGATGCATTAACAGTGTCCTGCTCCGTCTACCATTTTGGTGTCGCTCTTTTGCGTCTGCTGCTGCTGCTGCTGCCGTTACTTGTTGTCAAGATCCATCGGATTTGATATGAGTAATGCATCGCAAAAGCAAATCTGACTTTTTGTGTAGCGACGACAGCAACATTACAATATATTATTGCATTTTGCCTTGTCATTTTCATGTCATGGGCATCACGTAAATATATTGCAGTTGCATTGCATTCTTCATCATTATTATTATTATTTATCCTATCCTCAAACTTCATCAACTTAGGCTTTACTAGTAGACTATCGAGTTGTCGCGGCGGATAGAACTATCATAATTTGTGGGTACTGGGTACACTGCAACGCTGCGCTGCATAATATATGGTAGTCTGCAAACAGCATTGGGGTATTTTATTTATTTATTTATTTATAATACTTGAAAATTATAATCATCAATGTGAAGCACGAAACGTAGTAATTTGGAAGAACAATAACGGCAAACTATGTATAAACACACTACCTGGACACACCAAGACTGGTAATTTTACGCAGCGTGCCTACTTAAAAGGATCCACTTTTGGTAGCAGCAGCGCAAGTATGCAACATCAAAGGAAAATTATGGTGTGCACTTTGCCTTTTTTATTTGCCTTCTCTTTTCTTAAGACAGAATCAGACCAACACACAACACTGTACACATCACATCAGTACCGCCATCATTCTTTCGTGTCAGCAGAAAACAAAGCAGGAAATGTTTTGATATCAAAAGGGACTTTTATACTCATTCTGGTACCAGCAGCAACTCCAACACGGCTACCACACCGCTCTACCCCTCCATCATTGCATATGTCGTAAATTGTACATGTATGATGCTCATTATTTGTTCACATTGATTCCTTCGTTTTTTCTCTTTCAGCGTGTTTGTCGTGAGTTCCCCAAAAATACTATGCATACGCATGCGGAGGTAGGTACAGAGATTGGAGACTTTGTTAGTCAACTCTGTACATCCATACTGAGAGAGGGAGGCTAGATAGTTCACGGTGATACTGCCATTATTATTATTACGTATGATTATATGCAATAAAAATGCAGAGGGAAATAAGGCACGCAGTAATAGTAGTAGTATTAGCAGCAGTAGTAGCAACTACACCAACCAAAAAGAAAACAATTTTTGGTGGTGACTGACTGACTGACTTAGTGAGCTATTCTCTGCCGAATTGCATTGTTTTTGTTTAAAGCCCACCACAAAAACCATAATAATCAAGAACAATAAGGAGTGCCTAACAAAGACAAAAATGCAACACATTATGCATCAGTTAGCATACTCAAAATTTTTCACAAGATCATCATCGTCGTCATTACTATCATACAACACACGGTATGCACTATGCGTCTCACTGATCAACAACGATGTTACGCAATACAGTGTTCAGAATAGTAGAGATCCTCCTCATCATCATGATCATTCTTAAAAGGAGAGGACGAAGCGAAAAGTAAAAGGCTTTTCATTACATATCTATATCCAAACCTATGTATATATTGCATTGCAGCAGCAGTAGGCAGGTTGGCGAGAGGAGGGGGTTGTGCAGGGGGAATCAAGCAGACAGAAAGACTCTTCTTCGTTTGAAGTCTCTAAACAATATTTTTTTCTTTTTGATCATGATGACGATAATTGCCTCTGATTATATTGCAGTTCCTCAAAAAAAAGAGGAAGACGATGATGATCTTCGTGGTTGTATGCTGGTTTGGGAATGCTTTATGAATCCGGTTCATATATGAACGGACTACCACGAATATCAGCATGCAGAACGCAGGAAAACACCGAAAGAGAGAAAGGGAGAGAGAGAGTTCAGCTTACATCTTTGTCTTCATCCGTTTCCCTCTCGCTCTCCTCTGTTACGCGATGATCCCGCAAAAATTATCAGAAGAAAAATACGAGGATGTTGTAGCTGTTTTTTGTTGATGATGTGAATGATCATTATGGATTATGGATGATAATAGTGAGTGATGTGATGTACTTCTTTTTTTTTCTTGTGTACTGGAAAAAAAGTTTTTTCTCCATTTTTCTTGAAGCAAAGTGGCGTTGTTGATGTTGTTGATATACGCATGTCCATCTTCCATCTCCATCCGTCTCTATAATATTATAATATACCTATCTAGGTAGTTGTGTCGTGTCACGACCATCATGTTAGGATCGTTTTGTTGTTGTTGTAATGTTGTAGTTTAGTGATGTGTTTCGCCATTTTCCAATGTAATAATCAGAAAGTGCAATGCAAGTTGGAGTGTGTAATGATATTTTATCTACATGCAGAGAACTCTCCATTTGCACTACAGCCACTTTAGTTTTGAGTAAATTTTTTGGAGAAAAATTATTCATACACATCTAATGTATAATGTATATAGGGTTGTGTTTTAAAATTGTTATTTTGAAGGATTAAAATCAAAACTGCGTGATCTACAACTGCCTCCTTGTCTGTCTGGCTGGACATAATTCACATTCTCATCATCATCAAGATAGATCAAAATATCAGCATCGTCATCACCATTATCGTCGCTGTCTTCTCTTGGTCGTCTGAGGTAAAAATTATTTTACGAATGAAGAGTTGTATTGTTTTTTTGTAAACTTCTTTTTAACTCAGGTAACATTGCACGTGGAATGCGTACGTGTTTACTGTGGCGCACGCAGCGTTCTTCTAAGAGAAGCTGGTAGACAGATGAATGCATAAGATTGCTGCACCATTATCTAAAAACATTGTGCAATATCCCGTGCTTATAGTTTTGAAAAACGGCCAGACTCTTATTTATGGGGAATTAATCGCGATTGACACATGAACACTTGAAAAAACATAATTGTATAAAACTATTAAATTGAGAATTCTCTGCACCTGAGCGTTTATAGGATGTATTCCTGTTTGAAAAGCAATAATGATGTGGAATTGGGAACGCGTTTTGTTTAAATTTCAGTGAGAAATTATTATTTAATAGATTGAAACAAAGAAGTGTGTTAAACAGCTCGAGCAAGTTCACTGACCGATATAGACGACTACACAGTAGTAGTAGTAGTCACTAGTAATAGGCGCAGACTGTTGTAGACAGCAGCAGTTGGCTTTTTGGCTCTTCCATTGTTTGGCTGCCTCCACTGAAGCTGATATGCATGGCTTTTTTGAGCTATGTAGGGCAAAGTTTTATTAAAAATGGTAAATCACGTGTAAAGGCTTAGGTACTGGGAGAGAGTAGGTAAATAACTTTTCTGTCGTGCCGTGCATATGTAATAAGTACCCCGAAATCAAATCCTAAAAGAGCATATGTAATATTGGCCAGTTAATTTACACTCTCCATTATGCTAGCTGGCTGTTGTAGACACAGCGAAAGATTTGCCTTATTTTTCATCAACAACTCTCGTTGAAATAAAAAAAAACAAAGGAAGGATCCCTTCGCATAAACTTGGCTTTCGGGTTCAAGGGATTTTGGTAAAGTACGTGTAGTAAACAAAGAAGGGTTCAGTGATCGTCACCATCCACGTATTTTTCTGGTCCTGGAACTGATGTTGTGCATAATAGCATAATGAACAATAAATGACAATCTGTTTTGCCACAATCATATTTCTGGTGCTGTGCGACTGGAAAAATAGATGGGAAAACTTCTTGTTTGCTTCGAGTTTTGACTATATGCCATGATTATATGGAGATGGACAAGGCAGAGAACAACAACAAAATTTGTATTAGTCCAGCCATCCCTTCATATTGCTTCCATTTATTATACCGAACTGCTACTGGAGTGCTGGGTTTATGTTTGCTGTTTATTTTTATTCTTGCACATCATTCTATTCTCTGCCATGATGATACTCTTACACAACCCAAAACAATATAGAATACGGTCGTTCGCTCAGACGTTTTTGTGTGGATGTAAACAATTTACCTTCACCTGGTCATCCTTATACATCATTTATTATCCCGACAGTAAAGTGTCGTCTTTGTCCGGCCATGAACCAACTCTGAACTTTTATTTGGAATATATGGATAAAGCCTGCGTATTTGGATTTGAAGTTTTTGAACGTCAGAAGAAAACTACCAAAACGTTAAAAGAACTGGAGAATATGATTCAGCCACTCGGTGCTATTGCCGACAGGCTTCTATCGACTTTCCTCTATGAGAAGAGATTTAAGCGATTGTAGACACTTTATACAATTTCGCTGATCTAAGCCTCTTTTTATACCAGCTCAGGATGCGGCTTTTCTAATTTTCATTCTCGATTTCCAAAAAGCATCCTCATCATGATGGCACCCTCAGACAGAATATGTAAACAAAGTTTGTTTAAAACTAGTGCAAAGTGGGATGTATGTAATACCTCTATAGTATCTGTGCACTTGTACCGTAGTAGTACCTGTTGTTTTCTGTGATAAATCTAATATTAGTTGTAGGCAAAACAAGCAGGCACATTTGTTCTAAAAAGGTAAACCCTCAAGCCTCTTTGAAGCAGCAGCTCTACCTTTCACATCACACTTAATAAAAGCTTTCCTTTAAAGTTTTAAAAAGAGATGGAAAACCCCCAAAGCTGTTCGAACCGTCGTACCATAAATAAAATTCAATTTTTCCTCTGAAAACTTATCGTATGCACGTCAGTAAATGAAACGTTCCTAAAGTACATAAGTAAAAGATTTTCGTCGTCAAAAGATATTTTGTTTTGTAATCTGGATTCTACTAGATTGGTTGTGTCATTCCTTCGTATGAGTAATAGGCAGTAGCAGTATTAAGAAAGGTTTTTTAAGAAAAATAAGTAAACGTGTAACAACATCCAACCTTTTTTGGAAAAACGACCGTGCGTAAGTGCACCGGTACTATGTATGGATTCCATTGTTCAGAAAAGAAGATTGGAGAAACGCAAATAAAAAACGTAAGCACACATTGGATTAAAAATATTGTTTTTACCAGCACCAGCATACACTAGTTAAAATATTGTCATTCTAACCTGGCGTAGGGATAAACAATAGATTATGTAAAACACTACTCTTACTTTTTGTGCTGCATGAAGTACGTACGCTGAATGCCAAGATTATCTGGTGCTCCTGTAGCTCCCACCTTTTTAAGACCAGACCGGTTAATACAAAACATGACTTACTTCTTTGCTGCAGCTTTAATAATAAAAAACGGCAGGAGAACCATTATAATGACGTATTTGGGTACAAAAAAGAACGTCAAAAGAGTAATACTTACTAGTGGTTGCGAAATACGTTAGAAGCTCTAGACTTATCAAAGAAATTATTTAAATTGTTTCAAGCACTACCAACAGCAGACCAGTCGCAGTCGTCATTGGTCATTAGCAGTTTTATTTTTTATCTTCATCGGCAATAAATTCTAGTCAACTTTGATCATCCTGAATAAAAAGAGAAAAGACACCCAATAAGCAAATTAAACTAGAGCAAACCAACTCTCAGCCTTTTTTACATATCCACCTTACCCACTTTTTGCGCTTTTATGAGCAAGACAACTCACCAGCACAGAGTGTGTTGTTGCATCGATGATATCGAACATGTAGGTAAGGTGCACTGGAACACACTGTTATGATGATTAGGAGAAACCTTAAAAAGATTTTTTTGTCATTTGTTCTTGAGTAATTTGCATGAAGTACATATTAATGTACAACTTTCAGATTTTACGTATTTGTTTTGTTCCACTCCTCCTATTCATCCAGTTGCATATTTTTGTGTAACTCCCTTAAAAGTGAGAGAAACGTGTGTCTTGTCAGTCAAGGCGATACAGTAGTAGTAGCTCTAGCTTAGCTAAGCGCTAGAAAAATACCAGAGTATACAGATACCCCTATAGTATTGCTGCAAATATCATGGCGAAAATCATGCCAGCATGCACACATCATCTTAATAAGTTGTTCAGCCAAGCCCAACTAAACGAATTGCTTCTCCACTTTTTTACTCTTTCTCACTACATTTTGTTGCTTTGTCTTTAATAGTTTGTTGTACATTTCGTTTTTGTTGTTGTTGCGTATCTTGCCTGACCTGAAGGAGAAAAAAAGAGTAATTGTAATCGGGAAACACAAGGAATCCATTTAAAACTCACGACAACAGTGACGATGGATGACTGTATTGTGACTAGTGACTATGATAGGATTAGTGTGGTGTGTTCAGTATTCCAAAATGTACGTCGATCAACTACACAGAAAAAAGGGGAAGTCTAATCATATCAATATCAGCCAAGCAAGAGATTTTTTTCCGTGTCTCTTGTGCCGGGAAGTCTTACGTTGTTGGGTGATGTGTGGTGTGTGTCGGCAATGATAGCAGGACGAAGAATGCGCACTCTAATTTGTAAAAAACGACCACGACAAACAGTGTTTGGTCATGGTACAAACTAACAAGAATAAAATGCTCAAGAAATATCGTTTATAAGGTTTGCCCCTGCATATGCAACGTTGGACATGTAAGAATGAAAGAAAGAATAAATGCAAATATGTAACATTATTAAGTTATAGGTAACTTTTCTTGAGTTGCATTTTGTGGCTGGTTTGCATCCGACTCATAATGTAGGTAAGCTTTTTATGTATTAAAGCCATGCCAAAACTTCTGCATCACTCCCTACGTCAGAATGGGAATATAGCGGGAGTAAAATTAATGTCCGTTGGCATACTCTGGGAAAACAAAATGTTCCAAATTAGTACACTGAAAATTGTGGATTGCAACTATGTACCTGTCTCCTACAATGTCCCCTGTGTCGACTACTTGTCCCTGAGTCAAACTCTAAAACTAACTTGGAGGAATTTTCAACTTCTATTACTATCATAGTTTTTCCTACACCACCGACACAGTCAATAGTCAATCGTCATTGGTACTACTATAACTACTACTATCACATCAATATCCGTCTTCGTCGTTGTCCTCCGTGTGTCGTGTCCATATGCCTGGCCGTGTCGGTAGTTGTTCGTATGGACTCCTTTTCCATACACACAAAACAACAACTATTATAGTTAATATATTGATGTAATATTGATACATCGGGTTTCTGGTGGTAGTTGTAGCAGGAGTATCAAGACATATATACACACACTCTCCCTCCGTTAAAAAATGCATTTCGCTTACGTTGGCATCTTGTCGGTCGTGGTGGCTTCCTTCTTCTCGTTGTAAATGATATCCTCCTTTTTCCTTTGAAGAAAAGAAAGAAGCAAAAGAAAAAGTAAGAAATACTTGTTGGCTTTGGTGTGGCGGTGGTGGTGTTGTGATGGGATGCAGAGCAGGTTTTGAGTAAGTACGTGCAATGCACAGCAAAGCAACAGTCTTACAAACAGCAAAAAGAAGAAGAGAGAAAAAAAATTCTGCATGAATCTGATATTTAGCTTAAAGGATGTTCTAGCCTGGCTGACTGTATGGCTTATGGGCTTAAACGATTCTGTCTGTAGGTATCTTTATATTACACACATATTATTGGCATGGGCTTAGCAGATATGTAGGCATCATCACGGCTGTGTGGTTGTTGTGTGTGCATAGATATTTTGTGAAACAAGTTGTTCTAGCGGTGTAGAAGTAGTATAAGCTTAAACTAGCAGCAACAACACAGCAACTTTGAACAACAGCAGCACCAGCACCAGCAGCGTTGGAAAGAGCTGAACGAAATTGTCGTTGAGTCTATAATATGTATCAGCGTTGTTCTTCTACACAATACATACAAAACAGTATTTTTGGCTGAGCATCGACTTGTTGTTCCAAACTGCATAAATGAGAGGTGCTTTTCTACAACTACCAACCACTACTGCTGCTGTTGCCGCTGCATATACGCTTTTTCTGCTGTGCTTCAACTTTGTATAATACAACACCACCACCACCACCACCAGTCTATAAACTACTCTTGCATCTGGCATGTAATAGTTTTTGGGATGGTTGGATATTTTTGCCTGATGTTAAAGAATGGAGTGTGCAAAGACGAGCTACTAACAGCCGAACTCTCGTCAGTCGGACGAAGGCTTGAGAGCGAGAGTGAACACATACCCATCGCTGTCTCAAACCTATATCCAACGCAGCAAAGAAACACGTACCTCATGATTTTTACTTTGTAGTTCTTCTTCTACAGCCACGATTATAAAAGCAGGGGTTAGAAAAAAAGTAATTAATTAATACAATACACTGTTGCTACTACTTATTACAATTTAGAACTTTTTATTTCAAGTGTCATTATTGTCGACATTCTGAATCGAGTGAATAAGTCAGAAGTTAGTTGTGTGAAAACACGGAGGAAAAGTATAAAAGCGAGAGAGTAGGAGAGAAAATAAGATTAAACAATTTGTATACCTACATTCAATCCTGTCAACGGCAGAAGAAGAGCATAAAAAAGAGAGTTGTCTTTGTTCAACCATTTTAACACAAAACCAGCATCTTTTTTTGGGGTAGCTGCACAGCAGAGAGGAGTGACTTGTTTTGATTCTCCTGAAGATTTCAGTGTTGTAATGTAATTTTCCATACTGTCTAATTATTTGACAGAGGAAGACGTATTTTGTGCAAAATTAGCAAATTTCGTGACGACCAGAGAGATACTCTTTTTATCGGCGATTTGAAGGAAAAAACAAACTTTGGTGAGTAAACACACACTATATATATGTTCTTGAAGTAGTTTTAAGTTTTGAAAGAAACATTTATAATCTCGTTCCAGCCGGTAGAAAATAGATGGTGCAAGTGAGTATTTACGTATGTAATATGCAACATGCAATTATCGGTTTCATTTGTATCGACGCCTGTCATTCGTACTTTTGGTGATTTTGATAAGAGTGACATGTCCTGTTTTGATACAGTCGTTGTATTACTTTGTATGTAGTCACAGTAAGTGGGCTCGTGTTCAAAGGGTACGCAGAGACATTTAAATCTGCAGTCGTAATCATTTGTAAGAGGCGATCTAGTACAAAAAGACAGAAAAAAGACTTTTGGCTTCTTATTCTCCTCTGACGTTTATTATCTTTTGGGAGCACCGAAGAATATTGACACATGACTTGTTGATTGAGTTTTTTTTCTTTTGGAGAGAGATATCAGTTTGACTTTTCTATCTTAGATTGGAAATGCATAATACGAATATATACCTATATGGTTTGGTACAGAAAAAAACGAAAATGGGAGGTGGGGCTGCTCTAATCCATCCATACATACATACTATCATCATCGTGATCGCCTCTTGAGTTCACAAGTTGTCAGTCAGGCTAAAAATATCTTTTTTCTTTCTTTTTAAAAAATCATCATCGTCAACATCATTACCACCGAGCCGATGTCTTCGCTCCTTTTTGCACGGCATGCTCGTTTTATGTCAGATCTTGGCTTTTGGCTTCACGGCAATAAAGTTTACTGCCACTGAAAAATACACCATGTACTTCGCAGAGAGAGTTTTATTCGATCATTACCGTGGCTTATCGCATGATTAGTCACAAAATCAACAGCAGAAGTGCAGAATGCAGAGAGGACTTTAGGCCAGATAGCTCTAGCTAGTAGTATAGTTGGGAGCAGAAGTGAATATTATCATCTCATGCAGTTATCATAACCAGTGAATTGAAACTCATGTTTTTCGCATTTACAAAAAAAAAGCAGATTTTGACAAACGTTCATAGAAGCATCTACCACACCACCACCGATGCTCAGGCAATTAGTATCTGAACAAATGTCTGGAAATTCCTGAAAGCTTAAGCTGAAACGCTCCTCGATTTTTGACAAAGATTGAACCGAATTGCACTTGAGAATCAGAGGGAGATAGATACATTTTATTTTTATCTCAATCTCGAAATTTACGATACTGGATGATGAGTATGATCGTCCCCAGTTTTCATTTTATTTTGATATATATAATTTGATCACTGTCAAGAAAAAGGAGGATTTTGACTGATCGTGCTGTTTTTTCTGCGGCTCGGTTGTAAACTACTTTTTTTTTGTTAAAATACATTTACATATGCATAATAGATAATCTATATCCCTACATAAACCTAATTTACCATAAAACTCTTTCCATCGCTCTCATCATAACCATTTACCAGCATCAGCGCCATACTCCCATACTGCTCATGCGGTTCAATAAAAAAGAGCTGACGATCTGAATCTATCTATCTGAAAATAAGACAGACAGCTTCATTTTTATGCTTTTTCATGGAGAATCGTTGACCTTTCTTGTCATTGGATTGTCACTCCTGTGGCGTTTCTATCCTAAAACTCTATAATAATATACATATATACACTACACACGATCTAGTGTGATTAGTATGATTGCCGATTTGCGTTCTCGATTCATTCATTTTCACCTCTCAATCAGCTTCATGTAGATCTAAAAATCGACCTCCCAGCACACACACACACACACATACTGTTAAATAGGTACACGCTGATGTGTGAGGCTGTGTCATTTTCACGTATTACGTTTTAATATATAAAATGTAATTTAATTTGTTTTATACACAAATGTAGACTATTCAAATCTGTGTGACTACTAATCAAATTCATGCTTTTTTCTTCACTGTCTCTCTCTGTCTTGTTGTCGGTTGGCTGTGCTAGATATTATTAGGACAATAGAGCTATTGTGACCTTATTAGGTCGACGATTTCTCCAAAAAGGGAGAAACAATCCGAAACTAAATTGAGATTTATTAGTCGCCATCATAAAAATACATTAAAATGGGAATGGCAATCTATGTGTTTCGTGTTGAGGAAAATCTTATGCAAGCTTGCCATTTTGTACCAATACATAATGAATAGTACATTATCTGGGCTTTATGTATCAATAATGTTAACTGGTATCATATATTAAATAGCGTTTTAGCTCTGTTAATAGGAAATGGATGTAAGTGTGTAAGAAAAACAATGCAGTTTTACCATTCCATTTTATGATCATTTATTATTGCACCAGTGCAATAAAAAATTAAATCTGTTTAAACGTAATCTCCCATTCTTCTTCTCTGCGTTGATAATATACTGTTAACAGCTACGAAAGTCATTTATCCTACAAATTATTTATTACATTTTTATGATCGCGAGGCTAGAGGTGTGATAGTGATGATAGTTCAGCGTTCAGTTAAGCTAGTTGTCAGTTCACGGTTCATTTGCAGTTGGAATATTAATTTTTAGTTTTACGAACACACGGCACCCTTCCCCAGCAGCTCAAAATGAAATAATCTTCATTTAATTCTTTTATTACAGTGAAAAGGCGGTTCCCTCTTCCGAGAGTAATAAACAAATTTTTTCTTCTTCGTCTTGAACTGTGAAAAGGAAATAATTTGTTTTCTTGTCTTGTTCTCCGTGTCCATCATAATTATCATCTTGAGAATAATTAGTGAAAATTGTAAGCCTTCGACATTAACTATATTTTTGATTGCACAGTTAGTACCATATATAAATACTGTTGATTCACTTCCCCCCACCTCTCCCGTGAAAAATTGTTTAGATACTTTTTTGGAGTAGAAATATTTCAAAAGGTCAAATCAAAGTTGTTGCACAAGAATTGCTTGCCGTTAAAATAGCATGTATTTTTCTGTTTACAACGGCAATTACAAAAAGTACAAAAACCATAATAATAATTGTCTTACAATCATTATCTTATTGGTCCACCAACTACAAAGATATTTAAATCATCAAGTTTCCTGGAGGTACCCACACGTCCCCATTAGCCCTTTCTGTAGTTTCCTCTAATTACAATAATTATTGTCCAACAAAGTAATAGCCGCTTGTTGTTTTTCCTCCTGTAATTAAAACTTTTCCAAAATACTTAATGCCTACACACACATTTCGTTGTGTATTTACCTCGGCTCAGTTTTTTCCAACACTCTTTGTCTTATCTCTTTCCAGATCAGCTCAGCGAGAGTAACGCTAAAACCCAATAAAGATTATCGTACCCAGAATCTCAAAACGACGAAACGTAGGGGTCAAAAGTACAAAAATAAACCACATCATTTTTATTGTTGTTGGTTGTGTAGTTTTTTTTATTATTGCGCTTCTCTTTAAAACAAGAACGTTCATTACATACGCAGTAACGCAGTGCATGATATTATTATTAAAATTATATAAGCAGAGCAGTTTTCACGTCAGGTCAACTTCGAAAGCAGAAAAAGAAGAGAGAGAGAGAGAGAGAGAGAGATAGATTGAGAGAGAGAGAAACGTCAGTGGAGATTATTATCAGTTTACACTTACAATTATCATAATCATCATCACCAACGACAAGTAATCTAACACATTGTGTTTCTCCAGTCCAGAGCTCAGTAAGCTGCATACAACATTGGAGAGAAGAACGCCAGCTACTACAAAGCTAAGCGCTTTGCTATTGTTGCCGCAACGCAAATAGTCAGTTCCATACACACCACCACACAACAGAGACGGTAACCGTAAGTCATTTGGTTGACACAACTGTTTTCCAGAACTGCTGCGCAGAGCCACTGGAATTGTATAGCTGCACTTGCTAATTTTTATTTGACGTGTGTGCACGAGCATAATCGCAAACAAACTGGAGTGACTGAGTGACGTCAAAAGAGAACAATTTAGTATTTTAACAAAAAGCAAGTTGAATGTCAAATATTTAGAGTGGAAGTTTTGACAGTGGATCTCCTCATCGTTGTTTATCTACAAGAGTACGAGTGTGCTGCTGATCCTAAATAATATATAAGAAGGCAGACAAGGAGTGATACAATAAAGATACAAAAAAGTAAATCATTAGACTCAATCAAAGGTCATTCGCCATTTTTTGCCATTACTTGAGAAGGTCATTTTTACTCTGGATCCTCATTAATGCTGAAGGGCACTAAAAAATCAACAGTCGAAGCAGAAGTGACAACCAAAAACAATACCACCACCACATCTTTAGTTGGAGGTGGTAATACAATAGAACAGTCTTCAAACATGGCTTCAACACAGACTTCTCAGCAGTCGTCAACAGCGCCCAGCTCAACATCCAACAGTAGCAGTCCCACAGCATTAGCATCTGGAAGCTCAGCTGGAAAATCTTCAAAATATTTAAAAGTAGACAGCAAGAAAGGTAAGAGAAAAAAACGTTTTAGTCCGCTTCTTTGATTGACAGCAATTACCAATACATCTCTCATAATTATGTCACAGGCTGAACTATCCAGTAAAAGTGCTGCACATTCCTGCACGCAGAAGGAGACCAATTAGTTAAAAAAAAGAAATTGATAAGCCATTTCAGTTTTTATCAGTTGTAATGAATGCTGGGTTGGCATTTTTGGTTCCACTGGCACCACTACACGACGACTACTGACAACGCTCTGTTGCTACCTCAATTTTTTCCAACTTGACTTGTTGCACTTTCTACCTCATCTGCTTCTTTTGTTGCTGATGATGATGATGATGATCATCATCATTCACATTATTTGCGTCGTTTTGTTCGTTCGGATTTTTTCTGTCGTCGTTTTGTTATATTCGATGTATTCGATTCTTCTTTCAGTCAATTCACTTTCACATTCAATGTTATTGTATAAATGTGTATATGTGAGTGCGGTGCGCTCTCTATTGTGTTGTTTTGCCTTTTATCTGTCATCATCCTCTCATGTCATAATAGTCATGCATGTGTCAGGATGATCATGATCATGCACAAGTCGCATTAAAAATGAATGTATTGTTGTTCATCGTCGTTATCATCATCGTTGCCGCGTTATACCCTGAGTACATACATTACCATTTTTTATATTTATAATAAAAAATGTAGCACAGCGTCAGCAGGGGTTAAAACCAGTGGTAAAACAGTAATCTATCATCATTAGCTTCAAAGCTCTCTTCTCGAACTACTTTTGTACTTCTCCTCCTGCTGATGTGAGTCGCATTCTATTTTTCAGGTTTGTAGTTTGTAATCTCATCTCCAGAGAAGATCAAAAAGTCATGTCACTTTGCTCTCTCTCTATGCATTGCCAGTACCAGGCCACTTCAAAATCTCCAGTGGTGCTACTACTTGCTGCTGATTGCGGACCACAGCCGTCATCCTCCCCGATAATTATGTACTTTTTCTAGAAAAAACATAATTCTGCAATATTATTATAAGAGGCAGTCATTTTTGACTGATTGATAATCATTTTTGTCCAGGTGTTTGCCTTTTTTGTTTTTGTTATTACTATTATTACTATTTCATCATCCTAGAATCATTATCACAGCGTAATCATTTATGTTACTAGTGCAGTGAGACATGCTTCTCCCTGATTTTGATTTTGGTAGCTTGACAATCTAATTTTTAGGTAGAATGAAGTCGTGTCGTGATACATCTTTACAAAGCGTCATATCGTAATAGTTAATATTTGCTGTTTGAACTAAAGAAATGGCAAAAAATACCACTCCGCGTTTTCCCCCTATCATCAATGAGCTTCATGATTCACTATCACACTCGTCGTCATTAGATCAGCATCGTGAAAAGAAATGAGAACGACTTGACTAGGACGAACTCTTGATTTCTTTTCGTAAACGCGCTGCAATGCAATACATATCAGCTAACGTATCATCATCATCCTCCAACGAGCTAACGACTGTCTTTATTATTCTGAACAGGACACACGGTTACGAGAATATGACTTTTTGAGAGTTGCGATTTAAACAGAGATACTAGATAATGCAATGAATTGAAATTCAATTTGGAAGCAAACATCATAAAACGCATGCATTTTTAACGCAACATGCGTACACATAGGTATTCACAAAGGGTATGTAGCACGTTTAGTGACAACATATATTTAAACATTTTAATAAAAAAATCCAGTATTTTATATCAGATTGCACATATGAGACCTGTGTACATCTCAGGTACACCTTTTTGATGATAGGTATATTTTTTAACGTACGAGTGAATGCTCATTCAATTCATGCACTATTATCATTATTATTATTATTTTATTATTTCATATTTTTAATAATATTCCGTAAAGTTGAAAGAATCATATTGTTAACGTGTATATTAGTACACAGTTGATGTTTTTTACACGCTTGGCATGAAATGAAACGACGATGCTGTTTCAGTTTACCTACGTAGAAAAAAGTCTTCACAACGCTGCTGCTGCTGCGTGTGATGTCTTAAGACTCAAATGGATCATTGGGACTTTTTTGCTGCTGAGCTGATGCTTGCTACCTTCTCTGTTTACCTCTTACCTGTGATAGCATTCTTATTACACAAACATACTAAAATCTTCTGATGTATAAACACTGAAACGTTCAGACAGACATCAAAGTTGCCAGACAAGGTGACCAGCACACAACAACACTAGAAGAAGACGAGAGAGAGAAAAAAAACTTTTAAGTATGTAAGTAACAATGCAAAGAGCAAAGTAAGTTTTATCTCGGGCAGGCATAAACATTATTCATTTTATTGATGTTGGAGGTAGGCACTGTGGTGGAGGTAGTAGTGGCAGTTGCAGAGATGTTGTGGTAGAGTGGTAAGAGCACACGGCAAAAAAGTGACCAATAGTAATAGCAATAATAATAATAATAATAATAGAATATACGTACAAGTAAAATAATACCAGCAACAATAAAAACATTGTTGGATGAGATGAGAGTGAATAAGAAGTTGTGGTGGGGGTAGTTAGAGAAGTAGTACCTGATTCCATAGTATAATTTTTTTCCATTGTTGCTGCTAAATGCTATACAGATCATGAATTTCTTTGTACATGCTATTACTACTACTGTTGCTGCTACCCAGCAGCTCACGTCGGCTACGAAGTGTACATGAAATGAAGATCATGATCGTCATCATCACATTGTAGGCACGACAGGGCTTATATGGCACTTTACAGGTAGGCATATTCATAAAAATCTCATTATTATTAAGCAGTATCAACAACCGAAAAGCGACAATAAGAATAAGCGTATTTATTCTGCAGCAGCAAGTTAGTCAGCTTCAACCTTGATACACTGAGCAAAAGTAGGTTTTTAAAGTAATCCAATGAACGAACTAAAAAATGAACAAGGATCTGATGCCTCAACTGCTGCTACCACACAGTCAGTAGTACCATCATGATTTGGTCTGCATGTGTGCAGTTGTTCTTTATGGTAATAATGCATCTACCATTTTAGTAACACTACCAAAAATGCGAACAAACACAACAATATGTACATAATTTAAATAGGTACTTACAATGCGCGTGCATACTCACACATCAAACAAACATCCTTTCGATTTTAAAACCATCATTTTCAATCTCATTCGTATTTTTTACCATCGTTTAAAAGATCCTGCAAAAAACGGCACTAAAATGTTTGAGCATGGAATTGCATTGTCTTGCTGTAAACAAACGAGATTGGGATTTTTTAAACTTTTGACTTTTGACACATGCCTTTACCATCATGATAACAACGTACTAATTTGCTATGATAAAGATTACAATGGATGATAAAAATCCAACATAATATACCTACCTACACACAAGTAACACGAATGTGTGTTCATTCTAGAAACCTTTTTCGTTTCTTTTATTCCCGATTTTAAGAATGGCCACTTTGCTCGTTTGCATTTTGTCATTATAAAAATGCCAGTTTTAAGTGTTTTGTTGTGGTTCTTGTGGGAAAGTGTAAGGACACTTAAAAACGCTGACTATAATCAGTTACTATAACCAACCCGTCCAGCCTTCTTCACTGCTGTCACGCCAGCATACGCTCCTCAGTCAGTATCACGAGAGTGTTTGCGTGTTAGATTATTATAAAAATGTCTTTCCATCTCCACCAACCAAACAGCCCATCTCGCGTCATCATAAACAATCACTCAATTAAGCAGATATAATGCTATACAGCGTTCATGAGAATTCATTGAGCCATGCAATTAGCACCAGCAGCACTGTTGCGTCTTTAAGAACTGTAGCCCTACAACAACAAATAACTGTTTAAGGCTCTCCGTTACGTCAACAAACTCCCTGGGTTGTTAACTTGACTGATGATTGCTTAGCCAATTAATCAACAATGATTAAATTACCACCCCAGCACGGCAGTAGCATTGCATTCATTATCAGTACACAATTTTTCATAAAGATGCAACTTCTACGAACGTTGAACGTCTTTTTGGTGTACACGCAGTACCATTTATTCATTACATTAAAACGTAGACTACTGCGATACTTTTTTAGAGCAATTATTATTATTGGCCAATTTTTAATGGGGATATTTAATTGTAAATATTTTATAGTAAAGTGGCTCGGTAACGCAAAGTAGGCAACTTAAAAACAGCTACTGTTACTCACTATCTACAATACAGTGGAGTACTGTTTGCTGCGACTGAGGTTTTGTCTTTTTATATCCCTACTGTTATTAACGTAATTAAAAATAGCGTCAATTGCAGTTGCTGTTAGCGAGTTGATAGGTAGTGGAAAGATAAATGGGATTGTTGTGACAAGGTCATACAATAAAATGCGCGCTATAACACTGTACTCTAAAGGTTTTTTTTCTATACAACTGACACAGCTGTGGTAATAGTAGCAGAAGCTGTGACTGAGAGTCTTATGATGACCGTAGACAGGGAGCAGTTAACAATGGAAAAATAGCCACGACGCTTTTGTAGCCATCAACAAACCCAGCATTGCGCCAAACCACACACTCCTTACCATCTTACCAACCAAGCATTGTTGCTAAACTATTCAACAATGGAATCACATAATATACTGTACACATTCAAAAATAACTAATTTATCGTATTCTACAGTTAATTCATTTTTTTTCATTCCTAAAGCGCCTTATATATGTGCCTATCTATTACCAGCGAACAACAGCAATTACATGTTGTATATTATTCCTTATTTTTTCATTTGAAAAATGCGAAGAGAAGGGATTTTTGAGTCGGATTTGTAATAATAATCAGCAGCAGATGCTTTTTTCACATAATCACTATTGTTTATTATATATGATTCTTGCATGCAACCACATGGCTGCATTGTTGTCAACTATCCAAGATAATACTTTTATATTTTTTCTATATCTTTGTTGTCCGACATCTCATTAGCAAAAGTGGCTGTGTAATTCAGTTATTGTGGTGGGGATGGTGGCAGCGGCGATGGCATGTTTGTGTTTGTATGGATGGATGGACGGATTTTTATGGTCAGTGTATCAAAATCAAAAAATGTTAATGGTGTTATGAATGTCAAGAAAGAAAAGCAAAGTGCGACAACAGAAAGGAATAAAATGTTTAATGCTGCAATCTCGTAATGAATTGAGTTATCTTTTCAGACCAATTAAATGTAAAAAATACAGAAAAGAAGACGACGAAGAAGAGAAGGGCCCTCTTTACCTTTTATCGCATTGTTGTAGTTTATTTTATTATTTATCGGTTGGTCAATGATGCTTGCATTTGATGCTATTACTCCATTATTATTACCTGGTTGACCAAGAATAAGGACCAAGCACACACAGTAGAAACCAATATAAAAGGGGCACCATCACTTATATTTCTGTCATGACTACTTTAAGCTATATACCTACGTAAAAGTGTATTTATCACCACCATTTAAGACACATTTAATCAAATAGGTACATACGAAGATGATGGCAAGGCACAAAAAATAACCTTTTTTTATTTGTTGGAGGATATCGGATTACATTGTTTTTTGCGGTGGTAATGGTAGTGGTGAAACACACTGTTTGGTTATGCCGTCTTTGTTTAGTAATTCATCAAAGTCACGTGTATTGTTAACTTTTTAAGTGAGATTATAGCGTGAAAGGCCTTCGGATTATCTAAAGAGGAACCCTAAAATTATTAATTTCCTTTTGACCATTGCATAACCCTGTGAAAAATCTATAACTGTCAACGGTGATAGAGTCAGTTAGTCAACTGAACGAACCGGACTTTTGTGTGAGACGTGAGAAAGGAAGGAAGGAACCACACGCACACGTTAGCAACGGAACCAGGTATGAAGATAGACATTCCGCTGATTCGCTGGTCCTTCCCCTTGTACTCACTCGCAGGTCGTTTGTTGTCTCTTTCAAGCCAACAATGAAGAGATAAAAAATCCCGTCGGTATTATTCCATAGTTCTTCATCAGAACAAAGTGAGCAATTGTTGGTGTCGAGCAAGGCAACAAATCACACACGAAAAAATACTGAAATTGCTGCTGCTGTAGAAGGATGAATATCAAGATGAGCTGTAAACATTGGTAGCTATTCGGCTAATATGGTTAATGGCATTCACTCCACCTCATATTTAACCCAACCATTCGCCACCACCATCAACCACATCCACCATCACACCGCCGCTTCTGTTGTGCATCTGCATCTTTTAGTCAACTTTTTTAATTGCCATTGTTGTTGCAGCAGAAGCAGCATCAACCATCTCTCTCTCTCTCTCTCTCAAACACACACACACACACACAGTCAAGACGCACAACAGACACACAATACAACGATTTTTATGTATTTATTTGTATGCAGTGCGTGGCTCATTTGAAAGGGAGAAAGAAATGTTTTTTTTCGCTGATGTGTTATTGTCCGTCTGCATGGTCATACATAGCCATCATTATCATCATCGTCATTTGTTAATGCGCCCTACGGCATTCTTTGCATTTTCAATTTTCCTTGCATTGTTTTCTTCTGGCTCTTCTCCTCCGTTCTGCGCGTTCAAATAAAAGAAGTCATCTTTCTCTGCAAGATGGGTAGACCGACAAACTAAAAGGTTCTGTATTTCTTTGCTCGAAGAAGGACTCCTACAACTTTTACTGCATTCCATCACTGTCACTTTTTAAAGCGCTTTTATGGTACGCTAGGGTTGAAATTGAAAGGGATAAAACGAAATGCACGAGATGAGCAGTGTTGATGAAGGACGCTCATGTGTTTTCACATAATTTCTCGTAGTTAAAATTGTTTTGAGACGTTTTAACCTTGTTTATTTGTTGTGTTGTCTTGATTGGTACTACGTGTGCCGCTTTTGAAAAATGAAAACAGAAGCAGTTAACGCGTCATTTGTTTTGTTTATCTGCTTTAATTTGCACGCTTAAGTAATGTCGGCATGTAGCATCGCACAAGGTGGAAAGAAACATTGTGTAAAGGGAGTCGTGTCGGCAGCGAAGCGGCAAAGCCAGGGTGCGAACTGTGAAATTATCGCCACCATCGTCGACTGTTTCAATGCGAAATGGTAATTATAATCAGCATATCACACCATCTCTCTTTCCTCTGTTGCTGATGATGACGATGATCTGATTGCAGGCCACCAGTAACACGACGAATACGAAAAATTCCACATTATGCAAATATGCAGTTTTTGCACTTTATATTGTCGTTGTCGAGTTGAACCTCTGTGGTATGTACACATCCCAGCAAAAGGCGATAATTATGTCAACTCTGTTTTGTTAAGTTATCTATACTTTAATAATGATCAGACTTGACAGTAAGATGCTAGTTGAATGATGCAGTGATATTATGAAGCTGCTGCTGACGCTGATTATGAAAAAGAGCCTTGAGCTCATTATCGTAACGTAATCGTTCCTCTCGATTATCTGCATGTATATTATTATTATTATTATGCTGCAAGTGCAGCAGCAGTGGTCAATCCGACTGCATATACATGTTGCTGACCACGAAGGTGCATAATAAATTAACTTTGAGCGTCACTTTGTTTTTCTATTATTTAAAAAAATGCAATGCAGCCCGCGATAAAAGGTGAGAGAGAGAGGTGCACTACCAAGCATCAAAAGAGGCAAGTCATCCTCAATTCATTAACAGATGAATATTTTAATGATTTATTTTTCTCCTTTGTCATAAAATAATAATACATTGATTGATTGAACTCTGACTATGTGTTCTTGTGAATACCCATGTTTAGCATATTATTTCATGCTAGTAAGGTGAAGAGTAGGAGTGGTTTGGCTTCTATGTTGCCTTTCTTTGTTGTCAGACACATGGGATCATGATCACATATTGATCACCTTCGGTAGACGTCCAAAGCAAAAAAGGGAAATACTTAAATGCGATTAATGACTGCGATAGATACAGCAGTAAAAATACATATGAAGATTTAAAAAAAAGTAGATTGAGCGAGCAAGAGCAGCAGCAGCAGTGCCAAGGGAGCATCTAGCAATGCGATGTTGCGTGTGTGCCGTTCTTTCGTTGTTCTTACCAAGTGGCAAGTGCGTTGTTGTTTTTTTGTTGCCGTATGTGTGTGAGCGGATACGGATGGACAGGCGAGACAAGCCAGGGTCCTACCTTCAAGGTCAGCATAATATTAGATATTTATACAATTGTCCAACTGTTGAAGACAAAGTTGAAGTGGAGAAGTACAACAACAAAACCAATAGTGGTACTACGACATGCTGGCTACACTTTACTGGCTACTAAAATACCAAATTGATAATTTTGTTGAGAGTCAGCACATCACTGCTGCCAATACTTTAAAAAAAACAAGCTTGCGAAGCAGCCAGCCACTCAATCAATCCTTTTACGATTAAATAGATTGGTCTGTGAAGAAGAAATAATGGGGGTTGGTGTATAACCTTGCTTTATTTGAAAAGGACCATTATTTCACTACTACAACGACGACGACGATAGTCAAAAAGTATCTTTTAATGCTCAAGCAAAACTGGTCAAGTGTGTCCTGTTCGTTTTGCTGTGCGGACAACGACGACGGCGACGACAATAATAGACGGGATACGAAGGTACCTTCAATATCAATATCCTCCTCATCGTTTCTTCGTATCATAATTGTATAATTCATCTTTGACACTTTTGTGATGCCGTATGTACCACATTCCTAACGAAAGAAGTGCTAATCAAAAGTCGTAAACACGAAAACAAAATGTTTTATTACTTTTCCTTGTCTCTGCCTGCACTGCTTATTATAGCTGCTCCCCATATGGTCTTATCAATAAAAACAGTATTGCACATTGTATTACGGATAGGAAAATAATGTTACATCAGCAAAATATGAAAGAAATCCTCCAAGTATACCTCCTGAAAAACATCCACCAACAAAAACTTTGTCTGTTTTATTCCCCTGTACCTATTTCGTTGGTGGAGTCGATTTTGGTGCCAGATGGCTGTATAGCTGGTAAGTACATTCACTTCTATCAACATACTATTAAACATATTGAACATACTATCAACTATGGAATAAGTGTAAAGGTCACACTGCATCACCGCAGTACATCATCGTGTAGGTATGCACTTTAACAAGAGCAAACAGAAGAAAAGAGTTTTTCAAACAAGTGGCAAGGCAAATGCCTAAAAGCTTTTTTCCTCTGCTCAGCACGATGGTGGTGTTATTGATTGAATTGATATTGATTCCTGTCTCTTCATCATGTTCTTTGATCTCCTTCTTGTCCCTTCGTTTCAAATTATAGATTTAGATAGGTCGCCAAAGAAAACCGCGAAAAGAAAAAAGGAATCACACGAATGAAAGAGAAAAGCATGGCATGAAAGTAGAAGTAGAATCATCACGATGACCGTATATAATATTTTTTTTCAATTATTCATACAAAAACGAAAAAATTATATGCCTGTGTAATGTGTTGAAATGATAACGACCTAGGGAAGAAGAGAGATAACAGCAGGCGACCATG
>JAHZNE010006999.1:0-58724 GCA_027744055.1 Callyntrura sp. NNG-2020
TTGTTTCTGCGTTAAGTAATTTTCATAGAAACTTTCATCTGATCGCTTATTACAAGCACAGCCAACGGCTGAACAGGAGAGCTGCATTTAAGCATATTAGCATAAAACGGGACCTTACAACTTGGTGAAACAATTTAAAGCAGAGTAACTGTAGTGTGACAGGTGCACCCACACCACAACATGATCAGTCCAACTGTTTTTGCATTTAAATGTTCTTATCCATGGTGGTAACGTTTATTCGTAATCGAAAGATTCCAGAATATGAATTCCACAATTTCGATAACTAGGAAAGTCAAAAGTATGAAGACTTGAAATATTCCTATCGTCCAGAGTCCAGGTGCTATTGACTGGAAGGTAAGTATTAACTGTCACTCTTGTCTGTTTCAGATTTTAAAAGAACGTCATTGGTTGGTTGCAGTTTTACTACTGGCGTGTTTTTATATGAGGAATGCTAGTCCCCCATATTAAAAGTATTATACGTGTCACTCTAGTTTAAAAAGTCTTTCCGTGGTTTTATAACCAGGTTCCTTTAAATACAATAATATCGCTATCATATTCTTTTCCTTCTGGACAATTCCAGGATATGAACTTTTATCGGTAATTACCACATTTATAACACTTTAAGGCCTACATGAAAGACTATATTAATATATGACATACCACGTTTTCCTATCTTCGTAAAACTACCTAATATGTTTCTAGTGGCCAACACTGTGAATTTAATATATTTATAACATCATCAAAATTATTACTTAATATCCACCCGAAATAATGCATACGTGTCACGCCTAAATTTCCGCACTTGTTTAAACGTTGCACATAGCCAAATGTCATAACTGAAAGACCCCTACCTGTGAAAAATTGGAACTATTATTTTGTAACTGAGGTAGTACTGGGGTTATAAAAAAAGTCTTATTTACTCCTAGACAAGCTGGTTAGAAAGTAAAGAGACCTAAAGCATCAAGTGCATCATTTAAATGAAAATGAAGAGATTTACAGGATGTGCTGATGATTTTTCTCTAAATATTCTTTGAATTCGGAAATATAAGAGAGTATTACTTTCTACATGCATACCTTCATTTCATGCAACGAAGTCATTTATACTTATTGCCGTTATAGACACAACAAGAACCGCACTACTTTTTCATTTCAATTGCAGTTATAAAATAAATGTGAACTATATTCTTGGTTTTCTTAAATTTTTTGAATTCAAATGCCCTATCTTGGATTGATTTATAGTTGTCCTTTGTATTTGAAACTTTATTTTTCGTTTCGACCACTTGACAGTCGACAATGAAATTAGAAGTGAAATAAGCAAAAAAGGGCCTTGCAAAAACATCTATGGCGAAGGGGCTCATTTTAATATCTTAATATACCTGATAATCTAATTTCGATATATTTAGTTGTGTGAATTATATGCTTAGCAGAACTAGATTTTCATTGTTTTTTCTTATTAACTGCCCAGACGTTGTTATTTAATTTTAATGCGCATTTAAAATTTTTGCCTTTAAAATGCCTTAATAGAATCCCAGTCCTTCGTTGTAGTAACTGTGTTACAAATAGATATGAATATAATATAATAACATTGACCGGTGGAGATATAGTTGTAGCTTGTTGCATTTTTACTTTATTTATGCAGATTCTTTAGATATTCAGTAATGCACTGTTAGCGTAAGGGCTATCAAATTATTTTTATATTTTTTTGAGTTACATTCAAATTAAAACTACATGCCATTAATGTTCGCTGTATACAAATATTTTTAAATTTCGATTTGCTTACGACTCCAACTAATAGACATTACCCATTCAAAATATGAAGATTAATCAAAATTTTAATTAAATTTAAATACGTAGTTCAAACGGTGATTGAATTTTTTTTAAACTTCTGAATGCCGCATTTAGTTCCGAAAACAGATTAAAAAATTTCGACAATTGACTCTAGTTTTGTGTGTACGGACGTGAATGGACAGGAATACAAGTTGACATGACAAAATCAATTACATGTCCGACATGACCTACCTGAGAAACTAATACAGCCAATTTAATTCTAATAACATTTATATCCGTAATATTATAAAAGAAATACAATCCTTCTCGCATACAATTCACCTATTTGATGAATATTGAAACAATTCATCTGACACAGAATAATTCGTAGACTCTGTAAGAATGTATAACATCCTACACATTTGTTTTATTTTATTATGATACGTTTATGACTCTCATTTTTATATAGAAAATTCCGATGATTAATGAGTGTTAAATCCCGTTTGACAGCAACTTTATAATCGAATACTAAATGTAACATGGGATTATTAGCGTACACTCATTTCATATACCACGTTACCCCTAGAGGAATATCCAATAAGTGGAGTATCTTTTGGACTGATCTGTAGTTGACCTATTCCATCAACAAGTTGGTCCGCCAGTAGTTGGAATGGAGTTACGCAGTTAACATCCATCAAACTAGAAGTGCAGACATGAGGTACTTTTGTAGATACCTTCCAGCTTCGAGCTTTTTCCGTGTCTCCTTTTGCTCCCACAGCAGCTAATGCAATAGGGCCAAACAATCGTCGTAAATCTCTTGCGTAATTAGGTATCTTAGCGTATGTTATTCTCGAACGTGCATTATACATGATCAAGGCACAATCAATCTGTAACATAAAATTTTAGCATAGATTTAACAAACTCATTCAGATTAACCTCCCATATTATAGTATAAACAAAATAAGGACATCTACAAATAAGTTTTCGTTTCATACATCTTCATATTGATTCAAGAAATTCCCGCCAACTTCATATTGTATGCCTGGAATATTCACTATATCGAATTTTAACACCTCTGTTCGAGTGTAAAACTTAATCATTGCCCTTTCCACTTCCTTGGATGGGTTAAAATTGGGATAGAAGTTTCCCGTTACAAGTTTTCTTAAGAATGTTGTTTTCCCTGTCTGTTGGTCTCCCAACAACAGCGTTTTAAACCTTCGCTCATTGCGTCCCGGCATCGTGGTCACAGTTCTACAAAAAATTAAAATGTATCTGTAAAATGCGGTACTGTTTTTATAAAGTGTTTACTGAATACTGCGATGCAATGTTGTATCGGAAGACAACTATTTGAAGTGATATTGATGTAATGTAATGTGTATTAATAGGTATGCTTTCTTACATAGCCCAAAAGTGACTCCAGTGAATTGTTTATTTTAACTTTGTTAGTTGCCTATGGCGACACGAAACAATCTCGTATAGACTGAAAAATATTTAAAAACTGATACTTAATTGACACGGCAGTTTGTCATTGACAATTCTTAAGTTTTATACATAAGTTTTTATTCTTGAGTTTTAGATCTGTATATGTGTTAATCGTTGAAGTTTCTTCTTAATACAGAAAATATGATGATGGTGTAGGATGTTGTAGGTCCGTCCAGTCCAAAGTTCCATGTAAATCAATACAATAAAACACCAATGCAACATAAATAAAACACATTTACTGAGGATTTTGACCCTCCGTCTTGTGGATACGCATTATGCATTACCATTGGTAATTTACCAAGTTGTTATTTAAATCAACCTGGAAAGACTCAGCCTATTTTTAGTTTAATGTGATTGCTTTACTAGTAGCTACTTGAAGTACACAAAACGCAGGATGTATGAACTTCTTTATGAGGTACTGGTACCTGTTATTTCCATGCTATCTCATCTCTATTTGCATTTTTAGTTACTTCTTTGGATCGCCTATAAAAACAATTTAGGATCTTGCAGTATATCTGCATCAGCACATACGTCAAAAATGTTTTATGCGTGGAAAAGACCGACCATGACAAAGGAAAAAAGTCAATACCTAATATCAAGAGTATATAGAAGAGTATAAGGCATGACCTAATATAAGGCTTAAGTGATGTGGTACTCGTGGATAGAGAATGGTCACCCTCCTTTGTGGGGCTCATATAGCGGTGGTAGTGATTAGTGATATTAGCCCAAAATATCTGTAGTGGCGGCATATTACGCCATACTACAATATTTTGGGGCAGAAGAAGCCGTTGCATAAGAAATCTATTGCTTTTGAATGGCACATCACCACCTTTAAATTTCAAATATACATTTTACAGTCAATGTTGCAGTCAAACGTGTACC
This sequence comes from Callyntrura sp. NNG-2020, assembly GCA_027744055.1. Taxonomy (NCBI): domain Eukaryota; kingdom Metazoa; phylum Arthropoda; class Collembola; order Entomobryomorpha; family Paronellidae; genus Callyntrura; species Callyntrura sp. NNG-2020. Next base: position 4,132 of record JAHZNE010006999.1, read on the forward strand.
CAATCCATTTCAAATTGCCTAGTTTCTGCATACTGACAACACTAAAGTTCAATTTCTTCAATAGTCATCATGTATATTACATTTTGCATTGTAACCTCATAAATTACAATACTACGCGACTAGAAAAATTTTTGCGGTAAAAGTAGCATCAGCGGCAGCACCCCTCAGCACGGCAGCGGCAGATTTCTGCGGTAGCGTTAGTAAAAGTCATATTTCTGCCGCAGCGATAATGTAGAGTAAAATTGGATACCACGGGTAGCGGTCGTGTAAGGTGTCACATCATGGATGATGCGTTATTTAAAAAGTGGAGGGGGGGGGAATATACACATACAATTCACTGACATATTTACTCGAATATTGAATATTGAACCTCTCATCCTACTTATTTCCAAATGTAAAAAGCAAAGTTTAAAGTGTAAAAAGCAAGGCAGTTATGATGTGTCTCGAAGGGAGTACTTCATAAGATCTTTCAATAAAGGTTTTTAAATGTAAGGTGTATATGAGTTTTAATATACTTACGGGTAAATTTTCTTACTCTGTTAGTTTTTGTTTCGCATGTTTGACCGTCGATTATGTTTGAAGCGTTTTATTCGATTCGTTTGAAATTTGGCAAGGACATTTTAGAGGGACATATTTGACATACCTCGGAAGCATATGCATTTTGACATATCAGGTAAAATCCCCTCGGGGGAAACGGAAGTGCAAAACTTTAAAACACGTCCCAATGAGCTTAAACTTGGTGCACATGTACCTCTCTGTCAGTATGACATTGATTGGTTGGCTCGTGTTCAGAGATCCAGTGATCATTTAAAGCTCAAATATTGCTTTATTCGCAGCAAATTCCGATTGTGAGATACGCTTTCCACAATTCATTGCTTTGGTCAACAGCTTAAAGGAATGTGTAACTGAATTAGTTCTTTGTGGGCTAATTCGCAGGGGAGGCAAGGAGTTAGTGGGGGGAAATTGAAAACACGTGCAAATGAGCTGGAGTTCGGTACCTTCAATTCGAAATATACTGCCAAATATTACATGTATTGCATTACCCGTCTCTGTCCTTCCAGATGTCGCCGAAGTTCAAATCACCGACGTATAAGTTCAGACGTCGAAGCAGCCCTCTAGCGACAGAAACAATGTTTTAATCACACCTTTGACAGGTTAATTTTGAAAGTCGAAATTTCATATATTCCAAACGTTCTGCCAAATTTGGCATGGATTGGTTGACCACGTGACTTCCTAGTGTCACCACAGATACAAGTAACACTTCACATTCACACATTATCTCCCATTAAGAGAGGATTTTCGACAATCGCCTAGCAAAATAAAAATAACAAAACATTGTATAATACGCGCTCTAGCCACTTCAGGGGCTGTAGCAGAGTTAAAATTTTGCTTATCGATACACCACATACTATGCATAACATTTTGCCCAGTTTGACATGGATTACTTGATTTGCATTACCTCCAAATGAAAACACCATACATTGTTTTGACTAGTTTCACACGAAAACTTCGATTGGCAGGGTTTTCGAAAATCGACAGGTATTACCATGGATCAGTCGTAAATTAATCAAGGCATACAAAAATTTCCTCTTCACGTCTTGTACGCTTTTGTTTTATAGTTATTAATTGTATTCTGCTCGTATTTTGTCTCAACAAAAATTCCAGTGATTGTTTGCAACCGCCCATAGGGAAGGCCGATACATTATGACCAACCTTTAGAATTCTTTCACTTACATAATTGTGATCCCAATTTATGTAATATGTATAGCTTGTCTTGGATATACGTACACGAACTAATGTAACTAAAATGAACAAAATCATTTATCAGGTACGCATGCTGAAAGCTTCATTTAAAGTAGGCGTAGTAATTTTTGTAGTACTTCAGAGCTTAACGAATATGGTGTATCAAGCGATACGAAAACTGAATTGTTTCAGTCTAATTGTTATGTTTGATGTTGTATTCTGCTCATTGAACCTGATACATTATATAAAATAAAACAAATAAGAACAGAATAATTTTTAAAATAAAGAACGGTTTTACGCTTTTTATTTCTAAGAGACAGTATTCGAACGTTGAATAAGGGTATATTTTATTTGCGAAAGTACACAACAGTATGTAATAATGGGTAATAACAGTAATAATAATAATTATTAATAATAATAATAAATTAAGACGCTTGTTCAAGTTCAACTAAATTTATACACGCTAACATGGTGATTTTAAATGCCGTAATTACATTTGGTGATAAATCATATGTATTTACTTATTGTACAATACACTGCACTACAGTAAGTAAAGAATAAGGAATCATTTGACGAGTTGCCGGGTTCGGTTGAATTTAATTTCAATTACAAGTACGGTTAAATACAGATTACATACAGTATTATCAAATAACTCCAGAATGAAGCCAAGTGAGAGGGGAGAATTTATATGAAAATGTATTTATTCTACGATGGTAATGAATTCAATAACGGGGGACCGTTTTAAATCCCCACCTGTTCTCTTTCTACATCAATGAGAGTCTCATCTAAATTCTAAACATAAATTTCTATTCCAATTCGAAAGTTCTACTAACCAACTTTTTTACGATTATGACGAAATTTACGAACGTATGCGTCCACAAGTTCCCGGATTTTGAAAGGATTAATTTCGCCGGTTTTGCTGTGACAAACCTGAAAAAATAAATAAAATAATATACAGGAACTGTTCTCCTGTGACAATACAAACACGTAGATAGATTTTTTGATTTTTACCTTTGGAACCGCACGACGTAAAATTTCTTTGTATTCTTCTTTGTTCACGTACTTCTTGATATAATACGGTTTCAAGCAAACTTTTACTTCTTCAACTACTCGCTCCTGACGGTTTATCTTGTTGATTAACTGAACCAAAATAAAAACAGGTTAGAATTGCTACCTTTAAAGAGACCTGGTTACATTGTGATTTTATATTGGAGCCGTTTAATAGTTTTAATTAAACACACCTTTTCTTGGACACTTAGTTCAACTGCAGAAGCAGGAACGTCCTCGTTCAAATTTATATCACATATTGCCGGGTGTCCTAGTGGTGGCCCAGATTCTTTCTTTTGAACTGCAAATTATTAAGATTTGGTATACTTTCCGAATATATAATATTGCGGTAAAGAATTCATGGATACGATTTTCAAAATGTTGTATATAACTAACCTTTCCGTGGAGGAGGAGGTCGATTTTGAGGCTTGGGTTTCAAGGTCTTGTTGACATCCTGTCGAGAATTCTGCCTTTGCGGAGGCTCAGATCCAAACAATGTATCAAATAAGTTGGAAATATTATTGGAATTTGAAGCTCCTTTCGCCTGATTACCACTTGATCCACCCTTCTTTCCATGATCAGTTGGTGGTTCAAACAGGTCATCCCCATCACTACTATTGGGAGACATCGGAGAACCATCGCCAGTGCCTTGGAAATTTCCCTGGGTGGATCGATTTTTACCTTTTGATGCTTTTAACATCCCAGGAGCATTGGAATCTCCGACAAAGGTAGCGTTGCCACCCGGTGCTTGATTGCGTACAGCCAACAATGCACTAGCTACTGTGGCTAATACTGGATTAAGTATATTGTTAGAAGCCGTCGGATATCGCAACTGTTGTGTCGTCTGCGATATTGTTACGGACATTGCCGCTGCCGCAGCTGCGGCCGCTCCTGCTTGCTGTGACATCATGTCCAAGCCAACGGATCCCGGATTTGTAATTTTCTGTGCTTGCACTGCGTTAGCTAATCCAATAGTTTGCGGTGCAGTCCCAGGTTGTGTGTGCTGTGCATGTATTGCTGAAGCCAAACTGGGATTTCCCCCTTGAATTCTGGGGGAGTGCGCTGTCGAACTGATGTTTTGAGTCAATTTGTTGACAGCTTCTACCGTAGCTGTTTTAGTATGAGCTGGAGATCCCGTCGAGTTAGGATATTCGTCCTCCACTGCAACCGATGGTTCTAGAGAGTCTCTAGTTGATGTTACCAAAGGATCTCCTTGAATTTCTGCGCTATCATCAGCATGTTTAGCAGCACCCGCAGCTGCCTTGTAGTTGTCAGCTGCTGAGCCATCGGCAGAACTAGATACTTTTGAAGCACCGAACTCCTTTTCTCCACTGATAATACTATTACTAGTGCTGCTACTGCTTTCAGAGTTGGACGATAAATCCTCTGTGCCCAAATCCATTAGATTTTTGTTTACTAATGGCGACGCTGCTTTTGTCGAGCTCTCTTTTACTTTAGAATTAGAATGAGACTGCTTACTCTCTCTGCTTCTTTTTCCACTAGTCTTTGCAGATGATCCTCTGTCGGAACTTTGCGCACCGTGGCTAGAAGTATCCTTCTGGAAGCTAAGACTAACTACAATACTGTCCCCATCAGCTACAATAGCTTTAACGGGTGATAAAGACTTTTCTCTTTTCCGCTTCTTCTTTTCCCCCTTTTCTTTATTAGTCTTGCTCTTTCCACCGAGTGATTTTTCGTCTTCACCCGTTCCTCCTGACTTGGTTTTGGCTTGCTTTCGCTTCTCAATCTTATCCTTAATTCTTTGTTCCTTGTCCTTTCTTTTTGATTTCAGTATCGCTGCTTTCGCAGTCCGTTTTATTAACTTTGACTTTTTCTTCTTCAACAAGTCTATCGCTGATACTTTGGAGTAGTGCTTGCTTCTCTTTTGACTTTTACTGGGAGATCTAGATCGACTGTGCGTACGTCGTTTTACTTTCCTGCGATGGCGCTCTGATCTATCTCTACTGCCTTCTCCACTAGCACTTCTAGTGCGTTTCCGAGCATGTAACGATCGCGATCGAATCGGTTCAGGACTTCTGCTAGGTGATCGGGAGTGACCATGGAGATGTGACGGTACAGCTGGTCGATGAACTTTAGGACGCTTGGACGAATTGTATGAATTTGCAGAACTACCTGATCTACTTCTCCTTCGACTCCAACTTCCTCGAGATCTAGAAACAGATCGTGAAAGCCTGTCAGAATACCTTGAGTGAGATTGTTTGTATGATGGTGAATCATTTCCTCCTCGTCGTGGGCTTGTGGAACATCGGCGACTTCGGTGGCGGGGACTAATACCTGCATCAACGTCTCTGTCCCGACTGACTGCGCGAGTTGATTTGTGTTTATCTCCCCGGTAGCTTCTATCCGATGATTTTTTGGAAGGTTTCTTCCAGGAAATTATATCTTCTCCTTCTCCCTCCGCTGACGAGATGTTACTGTGTAAACCACTTCCTGACTGTCTCCTAGTACTGTCACCACCTTTTTCTTTGCTCACTCGTCCTTTCTTGAGCTTTTCCTGTCGCTTTTCCTTCTCCTTTCTTCGTTTTCTATCAACGATTCCGTCAACACCAAGGGCAGGATTTCCAATTTCTCCGTCCTCAAATAGACTACCCGAAGAAGCCGAATGACGACGTTTTCTTTCACGTCGTTTGTGCGGACTGCGACTTCTGGTAGAACTTTGACTTTTACCCGTCTCCTTACTTGGCTCGTCCTTCTCTTTGCTCTTTCCTTTTGGTGCATTGACTTCGTCAATTACTTCAATATCACTATTTGAGGTATCTGAAATGGTTTCTACATCCTGTGGTGCCAGGAATCTTCTGGGAGGCGGTCTTGGAGGGCAGTTTAGAGTCACAATTTCAATTATTTCTGGTTCATCTTCTGATCCTTGATTTCGAGTAGCTGGGGTCTGGTCGATTTTCTTGGATTCCTCTACATCAGCATCTTTTATAATTTCTTGTCCTACAGTTGATGAGTTATCCTGTGACGCAGACGCAGATGCTGATGTTTCAGGAATTTTCACTTCGTCCGAAACCGTTTTCCAGCGACCGCTGGTAACATCTATTGCTGAGTACACCGGTATGGGCTTGGTTATGTTATCAGTCTCTGGTTGCTCAACAGTTGGTGTTTCAGTCGCCAAATTACAAGGATTATTTACTCCACCTGGGGTTTCTTCCTCCTCGTCTTCATCTGAACCGAAAATTTCAGCAACTAACGATATTTTTGGAAAATGTTCCTCAGGGGCATCGTCATCGCCCCCATTATTCGTATTCTGTGTTTCATCTCCAAAAGCCTTTGAAATTTCAGATTGAAAATTGATAGTTGAACCCTCTTCTTTGGTTTCTTTCCTGGCTACACCTTTCTGGCGTTTCATGAGTGAACTTATAGGAATCAGATTGTGCCGTTTGGGGATAGAAAAGTGTATCACAGGCCGTCGTCCTTCCTCAGGAGGTATAGGTATTGCGTTTAAATCAACATCAACTGATTTTAATGTTTGTGGTTTCAACGGCGTCCTTTTGTCTGTTTCCTTTCGATTGAAAACCTCTATTCTATTTCTTGGAGCTGTGACTCGACTTTGAGTTAGTATCATTTCACGTTGTGCTGGTACTTTAGTTGGTTGTACTTGATTGGTTTTGGGAGTACTTATCTCTTTTTTCAAAGCTTTTTCCAAATTCTGTGGACTATGATCACCCTCGTCACTAGAAGTAAGTGGCTCTGACGGATCATACTCTTTAGGAGGATTCAAAATTGTTTCCTTGATTTTAGCTATCCTGTCTTCAATGCTGGTATCCACTTTGAAAATTTCCTCATCAAAAGAGATGAGGAGTGGTGGAGAGTCCGGTAAAGGGATACTTTCAGGAAAGTCAGGAAGTGTGCGAATATTAGTATCCATGGCCTCATCTGTCAGTGGAGTACCGATTTCATCTGGGTCCTCCTGGTTCCAGGTTAGCAGTTTTGAATCTTCACTACATCTTCTAGAGCCCGCATTATCTGTTGTTGTTTGATCTTTCTGCGGAGATTGCAGGGATTTCATGACACTACGACATGTACTTGATGACTCCTCATCAATTACCATTTCGTCAAATTCGCTGTCATGATCTTCTATTTGGTGATTTTGAGACCCGTCCTGAGACAATTTTCTGCTATTCAACTCGAGGTTGCAGCCCTGAATGTCATTGGCTTTAGTAACGCTTCTTCCAGAAGGAGCAGTAGCATTACCCAAATCACTCTTCACAGTTTCCTGCTGTTGCTCTATAAATCAAATAATTTTGAAAGTAGTAGCATCCTCTTATTAGTGTAAAAAATTGTTAGTCGTTAAGATTTTGTTAATTTACCTTCTATGTCGCTGTAAATATCGAAGTCGTCGTCATCTGGCTGCTTCAGTGACTCATTTCCCCAGTCATCCAAGAGACTATCGGTGTCATCACTCCTGGCACCCATGTTATCTCCACTATTCAGAATACTTGGCATTGAGTCTGTATTGTTTCCATAGCTACTAGTGGTAGTGCCCCCTTCAGATTGTGAGTTGCCACTGTTACCCGTTCCGGTGTCAGCTCCTGAAGTATTTGTCTGATTACGATTGCAATCATCTTGTGCATTATTTACACCACATACCGTCATCCTGGGCTGTACTCTATTTGTGTTATCACCGTTGTTACCAGCATCTCCCCGACTGGGGGAGGGAGACGTCGTTGCAGATGGGCTGTTATCTTTAGAAGACTTTTGTGCAGTAGTGCCAATAGCAGGAAGTTTGGAGGAAGAAATAGAAGGAACCAAAGTACCATCTCGTGAAATTTTTATATTTTTGTCGTTAAGTAAAATGTACTGCTTCTTGAGAATGGAGCCTAAGACGTCACAACTTCCTGGTAGACCAGTTAACGCTGTGGAAGACGTTGCTGTGACTACTGAAGGAGGACCTTTAAGTGTAGCACCAAGGGACCGGTGTAGTGCTGGCACCCGTGCTGATGCATAAGAGACTGACCCTTCTTCGTCAGACCAAGAGTCAACAAGATCTGATAAATCATTTGATGGAGTTCCGAACATACGCAAAGGGGTGATACCAGCACTGTATCGTAATGAAGTGATAGTTGATGTCGAGGTGGAAGTAGAGGTAGAGTGATTTGAACTTCCTGTGGATTTGTAGGCAGGTGGGAGGCCTACATAAACTTGACCCGGCAGAGGTGGCAGAATTCCCAAGTTATGGGCTATGCGTCCTCTGGCTGTGTTGGGTCGCTTGTCTACCGCCACACGACGTCTTCGTCGAGTTTTGCGTTTACTACGACGTTTTCTTCTTGTCGTGGTTCCTCCTGCACTACTTCTGCTAGTGCCTTTTCGCTTCCGCGTGGTAGATTTTCTAGATTTCCGTGGTTTGACTGTACGTTGTACCGTTCGAGGTAATGTATTGGCTGCGTTAATGCCTTGCATAACTGCATTAATAACGTCATTAATCGCCGAGGTGGGTACATCCTGCCAAGTAAACCATTAGCAATGTTTATTTCCACTTATTCATATTTGTGGTTAAAACATTATTAATCTGTTACTTCACTTTAGTCACTTACAATACTCTGAAGAATTCGTTCATTTTGCAGAGTGCGGGGTATCCGTACTGGAACGACCGTTTGTCGACTGGAGGAACCTGCGGAAATAACTTCCGGTTCATCTTCTTCCTATTATGATAAAAAAATCAAAATTTATCCGCAACGTTGCTAAGGTATTTGAAATTAATTATGCTGGAGTTTCACGAAAACTGTTAGACAGTTTAGCAGCTTAGAATTCACGGAGGCCTGTGCAAATGGCTACATCACATCGTTTCGTACTTGTTTTAAATGTTGGTACACATCATATTTTGCCAAATAAGCGTTTTTACGTTTTTCACGGAGCGCAACAGTCTGAGGGCGAAACGCATTTGTAATAGTTTATCCATACATACATCACTGACGTTGAAGAGAACACCGTCATTGTCTAAACCTATTTCCTTCCTGATTTGTCTGAACTACATGATAATCACAATGATCTTCATGAGCTGAATATGATTGCATTACTCTAAAAATACAATTACATTACTCAGAACAATAGTAAAAATGAATTGTATTGTCAATTAATAAACAATGGAAGCATAAGCACTTATAAATACGTAGAAGCAATGGCTATTAAGCGATAGATAATAGCCCATTCAAATAAAACAATAACCAATGGGCAATTAATTATTAAACAATTAAAATACAATTGAGATGCAGAGCTGACTCAGAAGCAAGCAATTTGGAGTAAAAAGTAACTAAAAACTAAACTATACATTTAAATCAACTACTAAAAAAGAAAGCGACTAAACATTTTGTATGATTTAAATATGAATTCAAAAGAGCTCTGCACAGTTATTCATTAAAAATTTAAGGTGTGTATAAGGAGACTATGTTGTGTAGTTACAAGACCTAAATACCTAAAACCGGAAAATGGTTACAACCATTGCGGGCACAACGGTGTCGAGGCTTGGTCCCTCTGTTGAGTCTGTTGTGCTAATATGGTTACGGTCTACCAACTACGTTGTAAACGCCGTAGAAAAAGTACACTAGTTTATTTCCAAGTTGACATAATCTTAGAGCCAATCCGGGCCAACCAGTCTTCTAACTTTATACAACGCTATAGCTGTATATGTAGTACCTATATACCAACTTTCAGCGCATTGGTTCTTGTTTTAAATTTTTAACCCTACGGCCTCCCCCGGGGGGTTGACCTTATGTGCCCATATTCGAACTCTTCCGAGCTATTGACCATATAGATCGATCCGTGTATACTACAGCAGTGCATCATAATATTAATTCATTGAAAGCAGCGAAAGGTCATCGTCAAGTGCCAAGTATAGTCATTTGGCACTACTTGTTGTACTGCGCGGAACTGCATCAATAAATAGTATTGTGTCACGTAATAGTGGAAAATGTTTGGTTAACATATTGTAAATTGTCACGGAGTTGGACCCTAGGATGCGCCGCTCACCAAAATTAGCAAGTAAGTATTACTATTTATTATTATGATATGTCAAGGTGTATTTGTCTACCCAATTGGTTCAATACCATTGAATTCTGACTTCAGTTAGTTGGTTGAGCAAATAGATAAATGTTTTTAATTGTAGCGACAGTAATTAATTGCCATCTATTAGAAGGGCACTGTCATGCATTGATCAATAAATAAATATTGCTTGATCATTTGACGAACTAGTAAGAACATCAAACTGAGAAGACCCCAAAGGGATTTTAGGCGTTGTATTTACACTTAGTAGTTGATTTGATAGACATTTACCTAGCGCAATAATTTTTCAATGAACTAGAGGGTAGCCATCAATATTCATGATTCATGAGCTGTGTATATCTATCTGGTCAGTTTTTATTAAGGAGAGAGTGGTAAACATTTTACATAAGATAAATTGCATATAGCAACAGTACCTGTCCTTCTGTTTATAATCTATGTTCGTTTTCCTGTATAAAAACGTGTCTTACTTTCTACTCTCTTGTTAATCAAAGCTGAAATATTCATATTCAAATGAGGTGATAAACAGTTGTTATGAATGTTGATGAGTAAAGTCAGTAAAGTGTCTTTGGACGTACTTCGTAGTAATAATAAAATGACCATAATATGCAAATTGTCTGATTTTGTGCAGATCAGTTAACTCATGTAATGTCAGTATGTGGCCGAAGTTTAATGAATTTTAATGGTTGCATGCTGTATGTATGGTGTATCAACGGCTCACTGAATTTAAGTTTGGAATTGGAAATTCAGTGAGCTGGTGTCTTAAATGAATCCGTTTCTAAATTCTACTTGCAAGTTGTAACGAAAACGGAAAGCAACAACTACTTAATTACTATAAAGTATGCAGGAGCTAGGGGCTCAGGGCGTCCACTTGACTATTTGAGATTTGGTTTTGAACAGTGTCGTGAAAAAGGTTCATATGTACCAACAATAAATGCAAGCCCTATTGGTCAAATTTGGTTCTGTTAATTCATTAATGTCTTAAATTCAGAGCGTTTGATGTGATATGGATTGTCGTATGTCGTATTGTTCTTATTCAATGAAAGTGCCAAACTAAAAATTGTGTAAAATTGGTATACCGAGTTAACTCCTTGTGCCACACAGCTAGGGCAAAACCAGTCGTCTATGGGAACGTATTCCAGTGGTGGATCAAGACATTCTGAAATCAAGCCAGAACGATATATATTACTTTGCAAAATTACCCGGTGATGGTGAAAGTTGACAGGAATATTTAGAGTTTAACATTTTGTTTTTTATAAGAAAATCAGTTACCCAATGTTGTATCGTAAGTTTCTTCGTTACTTTGTGCGTTTGAAAATTTAACACTCTCAATGCGAATCACATCACCATCCCATTGTTTTTTTACAAGTATGGTAGAGAAAAATTTACGATCAATGGGGCAAGTTGCAACTTTCTAATAATTAAAATGTTTTTAAAAAATATTTACTTTCTGTTATGCATTAACAACAATTAACTACTACAATTGATACGTATAAAACATAACTATCCCTTACTTTTGACCAAGCAGTGATGCATCGTAAGCAAAACTGATGCTCACACATTTCCGGGCTGCCAATCTCTTGGTCTGTAAACCGTTGCAGACAAATGGGGCATTTTTCGGAACCGTCATCGTCACTAGAGCTACTTCCTGAGTCATCATCACTGCCTTGACCACCGTCTACACCTTCCTCGTCGTCATCATCCTCCTCAAGCTCTTTCCCTCTTTCTTCTTCGTCGTCACCTTCAACATTCCACAAACAGAATTTTTACAAGGGTTAATTCAAAGGGTTAAGGAGTTTTCCTCACAACAAAAAGTGCTTCAACAACAAGTAATTGTTTTCAGTTTTTATTTATCTTTAGCTTACTAAAAATAGTGCCGACATCGGAGTCCAAATCTTCTTCCGTTGGAGATGTCGCACCCCCAACACTTTCACCTTGATTAATATTATCTTCACTCATGATGGCATGATGATTCTCTCATTTGAAAAACAGTATTTCTATGCTTTTTTAGTTAAAGCCGCGTGTGTAAAAGTATGCATGTGAATTAGAGCGTCTGAGTGTTTTGTCTTGGAGCTGCTCACTCCCAAATAATCCAATATTTTCTACAATTTTCAATTTTCACAGTCTTTATTTCACTACAAATGACTACAAAAGTTTTCACTCTTTTAAATAAATTGGCATTGGTTGCCTGAGAGCAATTAATCTTTCCATGTTCCACTCCAACCAAACAACGTGATCAGTGTAGTCGTCGTCATTCCCCTAAGGAGAACGACTAAAACACTGATTTTGAACGCAACTATCCGTTTTTTTTATCACTTTGAACTTAGACCATACGAGATGGAAGAGAGGAATTGATGGATATTACACCTAGTGAAAGAAGAGTTCCCTCAAACACCATTTAATTGTTTTTCTAAATGTGTATCTGCACTTAAAATATAGTGACACTTAAACATCATCATTTCACCATTTTTGTATTGTTTTTCAAGGTATAAATTGACTCCAATTAGGAAATGTACATTTTTGTTACATTGTTTTGTGTACGCTTTTTTGCATAGTGTACATGTAAAACTACATGCATATTAAATAGACGTACATTTTATATTTGTATCTGTGGTGTAAATGTGTGAATTGCAAATGTACTGTTCAATTTATTTATGTACCTACAATATCAAAATGTAGCCAAAATATACAATAATCTATTTTTGCAATTTTAAAATTGCCCACTGGTGGTGCACTGCCAATGCATGTGCCATATAGGCTCTCCGACAGCTTTAAAGAGACTTACTGGTTACGTCAACATAAGAAGCCGTTGTCAAGGGAAAATATTTTACCTGGTGGTAAGCTTAGGAAAGATGAAGAGTAATTAACTCTTATAGTAATTATTATCTTTTTAGTGTGTGTGTTGTTTGCTTCTATGCATTGTATTATCGTAATATGTAAAAATGTAGCAAAGTATGAAGAAGTTAGTTGTAGCAGAAAGAAGTGTGATTGAACTCTACATTAAACTCGCCTCTGATTCTAGGAGTCTTGTTTCGTTAAAAGAAGACTTGAAATGCTAAATTATCTATCTCTTTCGTCTCGTCTGGCTATGCCCTCACAATACCACACAGTGTGTATTGTAAAAATGTAAAATGCATATTTTATCTTGGAGGATGCCAGCTTTGTGCGACCGTACCCGTGCATGCTTGTAACTTGAGTTGGTTGAAACTTGAAATCAGTATATCAAAGTATTATTGTATATAGCATGTTGCATGTACGAGGATAAATAGGCATAAAATGGGAGCAACAATGATGCTAATGCTGTGAGAAAGTTTTACAACGGAAATAAAATTACTTTTGAAATCAATTTACGAGCGTGCTTTCATTTTATTGTTTCGATGTTTCAAATGTTCGATTGATTACTGTATCGCAGTAGTACCCAATTTTACGCGTTTCAGTGTGAAATATGGAAACTTTTATGGATGTTACACAATAGACATGCATCTTAAGATTAACATTCTGTAAATTACAAATGTATTAATATGCCCCAAGTAAATTCAGCAATGACATGTAAGCAAAGCATAACTCTGTTTAAACAGAAATTTTGAATAGCTTGTTTTCATGAACTCAAGGATAATTAAAGTGCACCAATTTTGGATGCATTCCAGTGCTAAATAAAGCATTGTTTCATCTAGTATAATTGAATATCGGTTTAATATTTTTGCACGAAACGCATTTAATTATATTTTTAAAATATAAAATGACGGCCGGAGGAGGATAAACGGAATAACATAGTGTGATTACAGCAGGCTAGAACCCGTGCATGGCAACAGAAAGATTGTACGTTCGCGTTTTGTGTGAGAGAAGGTAACCCAACTCAGCATTGTTTCACCACTTTACGGTACATATCGATAAATCGGAAAATATATATAATATACTCACTCCTTCCTTACCGTACTCAAAACTGAACTGCTTTGAAGGTGACATGATGTGGAATGGATAAAGGATATATACAATGAAAACCCAAATGCGTTCGATCTTTTATTTGCTTTTTTTTATACAGCTTCGATCATAATTAATTAACGATACTATCTACACTTTACATAAAAAGTTTGTATTGCCATGTAATTTAACATGACCCACAATTTGTTTATTGGCAAAGTCTTTCAAAATTTCATGCTGGATGTTATGGCTCGTTTCCATCATTGACGACCATTATAAATTCGGTACTGTACTGGTATACGAGGCAACTGCATTAGTGTTGGCATTCGGCGTAGTTGGACCGAAATATTTTCAGTTATCTTCCCTTGGCCATCCTGTATCAGCATCAGTAGTAATCAGCATATAGTCCCCTGTTTTGATACTTTGAATTTGAAAGTCGTCTTGAATGAGTTAATTTGGTGAGGAGGTGACATGTAACAACTAATAAAGTATTTGCGCTATGTATATGCTTACTTCAACATTACATTGCGTGTATACATAAATACCTACGCACCACACCTGTTCATTGTGCGAAGCAACCGACCCAACAACGCAACGTATCATCCCGTACAGTTTACAAGAGTATGCATGGATCGATTTGAAGATGCAATGCTAAGTCTTCCTTGCAAACGCAGAATTAATTGCGTTCTTCAAGCCAAATGAACTGAAATCCCGTTCTTCATACTTACCGACAAGGCCCCATGCATCACCCGAATCCAATTCCGAAGACATTTGCCAGAAGAAGATGAATTGGGCATGTGTCGTCGCATATATACATTTGACATTTTCAATACTGTAGATTTTAAAGCCATTTACATGCTTATATGCATATTAGATATAGTTACCAATCAGTTTTGAAAAGCATAAGCTACAACAAGCAGAATAATCTCACTAGTCGTTCATTAAAAAATATATATAAGATGAAGATGAAGCGGGTGACGCCTTATTTGACGAGTAGTAGTGTCCTTAGTCCACAATATTTGTATGTGTATTACTACTATTAACATCAATGTCAAATAAATTGAACTAGAAGGGTGTAAACCCTGAAATGTAACTACCAAAAGCTCCATACAATACAATAAAGGCACTTCAGAGTTTTTCATTGAATAAGGCCAAAACATTTTACATACCTGAAGCGAAAACAAGTGTAGTGTATTTTTGGGACGGAGGGCAAGCTTGGCGGAGCCAATAGAAGAACTGCGGTAGTACCTAAATGCAAAACAATATCAACCAACATGTAAATACTGGTCAGGTATTTCAGGTATTTCAGCCTCGGCATTCTTTTCGAGACTTTGTGAGTTCATGTTATTGGCTCTACAAAGCTTATCTCCAAAAAATACACTACACTTAGCTTCATGTAGGTAAGAATGTTTTGGCCTTAATCAATGAGAGTTTGTTATGTTAATTTACGTTATAGCACAAGTTCATGACAATACTATTCCACCGACTATGGGACCGTAGAAAATTTAAATTTGTGAAGATAAGTCAAAGAAATAATTAAATTTCCATGATGCTTGGAGTTGAGAAGGGTCTGTAATGGGGGTTGTGGATTAAAAAGTTGGAAACCAAATATCTGCAAAAAATATGGAAAATTATTTGCATATTTATGACCTTTTAGATTCCCACCCCTTCCCACTACATTAATCTGCTTCAGCAGCTACCAACGCCTTCAAAATATATTATTGCGGTAATGAAAATCAGCAGTTAACCAAGTGGAAATACTACAGTAGTGTACTTAAGAATTGAATTAATAGTCAAATAAGGCATTCCCCATTTATTGTAATGTTTACGGAGTTGAATTATCAATCAATTAAAATAATAAAACGCTTTCCGTATTTTACACATTATTTAAACTGAAAAGTTGTTCTTACGAGTTGTACATAAATTCAACCATGTACCAATTTTAAGTATAATATATTACATACGATAGATTTGCTTATAGTAAATTGATGTTATTTTTAGAGATTAAAATTAATGATGATGGCGCTTGGTGTGGACTTCTGAAAGAGAGGTATGGCATATTCTAGGCCAGTCCCGGCGAAGACTTTCTGTACCACATCTGATTATAGTTGCCCCTGACGTACGCGTGATAGTAAAAATCAATTTTATTTGAAATCTTGTATGCTCTTAATATTGATCTTCAAACGTGCACAAATTTTGAATATACTCTGGAGCGGAACGCTGACTGTATCCATACAACGAGCGTTTCACATGGACTTCAACTTGACCTCATTGTGTTTACTACAAAAAGTAGTATCTACGACTGAACTTTGGTTCGTCGTTCTTTCACATTACTTCTTTTCAGGCAATACTTATTATTGTTTGTGCTCCACGATAGTACTTGTTACGAGAAACTGTTGCATGTAATGCATTTCATAAATATAGTATTTAGGGAATGAAAATTTCTCCTGGAGGGTATCTTCAGGAACCCTTATAAGGCATGTAACTACCAATACAATCCCTACTACCGTACTGTATAATTATTAGCCCGTACTCCGCAGCTTAATTTGTATAATATGCAAATTCACAAGATCCACAAGATACTTCAATTTTCCTATCCTTCAGAAGCGCCTTGAAGCGTTATAGATGTACTGTATCATAATTCTACTGGTATGAAATGGTTTACGCTACAGAGTAAGCTGCACCAATTGATTTCAAACTGATGACAACCAATTCTCATCTTTGAAAGCTCTACTCGATGACGAGAAGATAACAATTGGTTGTTATAATTATAATTATGATATTATCACTATAATTATGATACAGTATATGAGGTATCTATGTAAAAGTCAGTGTACATATACGCTATTTAGAATTGACGCCTTTCTTATCTAGATGTGGTTTGACCTTATGGACCATGTTCAAAATTGCAATTCTTTCATCTTTTTAAATGGCCTTAAAACATAACTTATTTTGCACAGCAATACGCTTACTATGACAAAATGTAAACAATGTCAAACGTAGCATTCGAAAGGTAACGAAGTAGCAACCCGAATCGAAACGCATTATACATTGACCTAAAGCAATTGGGTCTCTAATGCAAATTGTCCATCCTGTGGTTTCTGCGTAATAATTTACACAAACAGACAGACAACATCGTAATCGCATTAACTACTTCCAAGCGTGTGCAAGCTTTCGGTCGGTAGTTAATAAAGTATGTTACATACAACAGCAGCATGACAAATATTTTAATAGTAACTACTTTACTGAGGGACCGTTTCCTTAACTGCGTAATGATGTTTGACGCAGGGACAATTTTTCCAATTGGGCTATAACATTTACGTGCCTTCGTAATATACTTTAATTATCAAGCAAAACAGCGAGAAGTTTACAACTGGATGCAAAAACTTGAACATGCAAAATTGTACCAAATTAGTTCCCAGGAAGATGATGTGAATTTGTAAATTCGCAAAAAATACAGCGATGCTTTATTTCTGCTACGACATGTAGCTATAACCCATGGTACTTGAGCAGTACAAATGTGTACACATTTTTATACATATTCTAATACCCTTGTCTGTTCTGATGTAGTACATACAGTACTTTACAGCAATGCTAATGTCAACTTGGTTGTCGGGGCGGCCGATAGAATCAGTAAAAAGAGGCTTCAGCAAGTTTTACGGGTTTTTCTTCTGACTGAATATATGATCACAGATAGAGAGGTATAATGCTTTATAGTTCCCATCCCAGTACCTGTCGTAGCTGTCGTGTACCGTATATTGTTACGCTAAAGCCTTGAACTCTTTTCCAGATAAAATGTAGTACCTCTGCTCCTGGTGTAGATTTACGGGCACGTAGATTTTTAAGGAACTTTTAGATGTATTTCTGTACGGAAGGAATTTACAACGATTGTGTTTTGGCATTCCTTAATACGACCTTGCTTTCTTTTGGCGATAAAGATATTAAATATTAAAGCATTAATTATTCACTTCAGGCATATAATTTTATACAAATTCCGTCTGTCTCTATGTTACTTACGCTCGGCCTAAAATTATTCCCCTGGGTTTTATGTAGGATGAGCATGCGAAATGGAAAATAATTAAGCTCCATTTCATGGAATTTCACACATCGGTCGTTATCGTTATGTCGTCGGCAACAGTAGAAGCTAGAAGTTATTGCAAGTTTCAATTCTTATTACCACTACAAGTACGATACCAATTTCTACGACGTTTCCTTCTCACTCTTGTCATCGTACCTGTCTAAGGTATTGCTGTGTTGAAGTTCGCAGCATCTCCATCTCCTGTACAAACCATAAAGGAAAACTACGAACGGGTTACGTTTTATAATGTCCTCAGTTGGTAGTGCAGTGTACATAGACATCGAAAAGAGGTAAGCGTCATGTAAAACCACGAAGGGTTTTTTGTATGGTATCTTGTTACATTTGCAGCAAGTCTTCAGATAGAAATGGAAGAGAGGCCAGCAAGCTTTTTGCAACGTACTTTTGAAACATCGACCATCCGTGTCGTTCCACCTCCAAAAAACTTCTTTGTCATCATCATTTTTTTCCCAGTTCTGATTATACGACTACGAGTTTTTTTGGCTAGTACGTCAAAATAGTCGACAGAGGATTCGCAATATAAAAGACAATGGATGTGGTCATTGTTGTCTTCGGTGGTATGGTAGTGATGATAATCAGACAGAAAGAAGTGAATGAACGGGTTGAGAAAACGTATGGTATTAAGGTGTATTTGTACACCTAACATGACGGACATTACTAAAACTACTATAGGATTAGGATTTACTTGAAGCAGGAATAGTTTTACAGTTTAGATAAATGTGCATGTACAAATGCAATATTAAACTTGGCTGGTTTTTTAATATAAAAAATGGCAAGTAGTAAAAAACATGGAGAATCAGTACACAAGCACAACGTTTGCGTGAGTGTACTGGTAATGTACCAAATATTTAGGCACACATGTCTACACTTTACACTACATTAATGGACCACTAATTTTTCTATTGTATAGTAGAGAGAGAGAGAGAGATAAGGAATGTTTACATAATTATATTATGACTAATATTACTTACGTTTTTGCAATTGTAGGAATAATCATTTACTGCCCATTACTCATTACGTTTGGACGAAATCTTTTAGGTACCACCTTTTCAAATGTTTGTTACCAGAGTTACCACCAAGAGCATTTTAGTTCGTTTGAAATTATTGGCAACTGTGCCTGACTACCTTAATTTGTTGTCTTTTTGTATTTCAATAGTTGAGTGTACTCATACAGCCAAAACTTTAATCTTGTCTATTTGGGGTTTGAATTTAAGACAGTTTTGAGACGAGTAGTTTTGTCTTTGTTTGCACTTTCTCATATACCATACCAAAGTATACCATACTTTGCTCTGATAGGAAAGTGGTATCTATGGAACAATATAATGCAAGTGTCATATTCACCGCACTGGTAATCGTTGGCTTGCAAAAGTAACCTCTGTTGTGACATTTTTCTATTTATTCAAATGTAACTGCTTTTTAAAAATCACGCGTAAATATAAACAGCTACAGATAGCTAATGCAAACAAAGCAAACATCATCAATACATGCATACTGTATCTACCACGATTTAAAATAAACGTCGCTAACAGTTTTTTCAAGGCTGTAAAAAGTATCGTCGACATTTATAATTACTAGCTAATTGTCGAAAATTTCGTCTCAATTAGTTGACATGTGACATGTCAAAGTTTTTATGCCACTTTGGCATTTTGGTGGGGACAACTATTCAGGTAGTATCTGTACACAAATTTATTACCCTTGGCATTGCACCTCATAGTTCCATTTTCAGATTCGTTTGATCTTTGTTTGAAGGGTTATTGATTAAAGAAAACAGAATTTCTAAAAGCGTTTTCATATATGATATGTCGTGCTATCGGCCGGACGAACGGTCAGATTGATCAGGATGTATCTAGAAAGGTTATAATATCATAAACTTTACACATACAACCGACTGCAAAAAAAGTTGCAGTTACCCACGTTTTTATGTCAAACGTTATATGGAGCTACATTCAAGTAGTACTTTACGGTAAAATTTGACTTTACCAATACCATCCATTGTCTTATCTTATTAACATGTGCGTGGTAAATACGGCTTAATATTACTGCCAAAAGCTGTACCGATGATTCTCCATCCTTGGACTGCTTGCTAAAATGTAGACATTTGTATGGTTACCTTCTATAACTTTTTATTTACTCTTTCTTTTCAATCCTTTCAATTGATACTACTACTGATAGTCACTTTTTTATCATACCACTACCACACCACATTGTAAAACAAATGGAAATTTGAAATATAAAACTTTTGATCATTTCGAATATTTCCACCGACCAACAGCATTACAATACCTAATCAATAATCATCATAAGTGATGTTATCCAATTCGACTGTCCCCTTTCTAATCGCCACCATAAATTAAAACTTTATTCAAGTACGGCGTCACAACTATAACCTTAATAGGATAATGATGTGCTCCAGAGAGAGGGTTCACTTCCATTCGATGCCCATTTTGTAAACCCCATTTTTGGTTGCTAACTGGTACAACCACGTTTTTTCTATCCTGAGTACATCACGGCACGATTTCGCAATTTACACACACACATCATGGCCATTTACTTACGGTATATTGTATTATTGGTTAAAATCTTTATTTTTGTCCTTTTGAGTCCGGTCCGACTAACAAGTGTGAGTATACAAATAGCGTTAAAAGGAAATATTCAACATGTTGTAACCAAAACGAGTAAATCCTAAAGGAAAAAGCAGGAGTTAGTTATCTTTCTCTAGCTGAAAGTTGTTTGGGCGGAAGCATAATTGCGTCAGGGTGGTTTCCCCCGTGTACCACTTTCCTAGTCTAGTATAATTACATTTTATTTTAAATGTTTTATTTTTAACGTTTTTAAACTCCACAACGATATTAGTTTTACACATATGCATCATATAACATTTATTTTCAGATTTTACAAAAGACAAATGTTGAGTTGGCGTTGGTGTCCGTCTAATGTGGTTCTGTCATTTTTTATTTAATTTTCTGACCCTTTTAGCATTTTATTATAAATATTTTGTAGACTAAGAAAAGAAAATATGAAGAGCAAAGGTCATACTCTAACAAGGAAATTACTTGCCATTTGAGATGTCATATCAACCTGTGGTTTTTTAATAACAACAATTCGCACATGGTAAACATGAGTTCACAAAAAATTGATAGTTTTTATCAGCGGTATCAGCACCACAGCAGCAGCACCCGCAATTTACAATATAAAAATGTATTACTTGAATATGAATTGAATCGCTTAACACCAATTTGAAATTATCAACTACCAGATAATAATCCGTGGGGTGCATCCAAACATGCCTTTATCTCTTACGCTCAGAGTCGAGGTCCGTTCCCTCATAGAACAGACTATCGTATCGTGGTTGTTGAAAAGTAATACTTTTACTATAACTATAGTCTACTATATCTCTTCATGCATGCGATTGTACTAAACAATTGTTCTAAGTACTTACTACGAAATGGTATTTTTGCTAAAGTATAAAATTTAGACGTTTTGCATGCAAACATGCATACATTTGCAAATCATCGCCATCACTGCAATGCTTATGCTATCCGTTCTGAAACGCTGGTAAAATATTGAATTCTTTTTCCATAATCGTGTTCCCCCTGTCCGAATAGTTATTTTTATACCAGTGAAAATTGAAGGTTCATATGACTATGACAAAATCGAGCACTTCCTGTGTATGAGCTACATCACACGACTAGCTAGGTCTAAATAAGACGGAAAGGTTGAATCTATTTTTTAAATTAATTTAAAAAATCGGGGGTTTCCTAATTACTGTGCACTCAGGTGATAAGAACTTTTGAAATTATGCTTTTCCAAATAGCTATGACAAGTGCCTTATGATGAGTCCATCTTACAGATCTACACCATGTAGGTAAAGAGGGAGATAAAAAAAATTCCTTCCCACAAACATCTAGTTAAAAAAACATCGCTAATTCATATCTCGATCGTATAAACGTCATGTCATTTTAAAAATGAGAGAAAATAAATATCATCGTTTTTATTCAAGAGTTTAGTCATGTAAATAAAATTAAAACTATAAGTGGTTCTACTGTATTGTATTGTATCTGTATTGTTATCATACTAACCTTCATAGATATAAATTTTATTGCTCAACAACTGGATATTACAGTTTCATTCAAGTTTCATCATCATTTAAATCAGAGCGCCGCCAGAAATATTTTTTTAAATCACTGATTAGTCCTCTACGTAGAGGACTATAGTCCTTTATTTAGAGTACTTCGAAGTCCTCTAACTAGAGGACTTATAAAGTCATCTAAAAAAGGACTAGCCCCAACTGACTGTGTACATACTAGCATTAAAGTAATACTTCAATTCAAGTGATACCTCTTCCTACGCATCCCCTGAACGTAACGTTGCAACTGTAGTGAAAGAAGTGATTTTAAAGCGGTCATTTTACTGCGTCGCAACGAAAAAACAACATTCACCACATTACGTATAAGGTTTATTGTGTCCTTCTGAACTAATCTAACCACGATTATCGATGGACACAATGTTCCCATTGTGTTCGTCCTGACTAACTATAAGATTAAATGTACGACTTTTCTTCGCTTTTAAAAGTCTCATTCACGACGGAGAATCACACAATTGATAAGGATTGATATTGTGACTCGCATAACGCCTAAAATCTGAATTTTGCATTACAAACTAAGCGCATGCCACTGCAACAGAAAATTAACAGCAATTGGATAGAAAAGTTCATTCAATCAAATTCATGCTCGAGAAGAGACGCAATACCAATTTGAAATGCTGTTTATGGCGTTACCTGTTTTTCTATCTAACAAAATTTCGTGACTGACTTGGCTTCCAGTACTATGAATTTTTTAAAACAATATTAGTATATGTGTAATGCACAATAAGGCAAGGTTAACTCTATTTAATATTTTTTTTGATATCCATGAAAATGTCTCCTGGTTGCTGCTTATTTTTGTTGTGGTCGGTATTTAGTGACTCTGGGTCTACTCGTATATACGATAAACAATGAAAAGTTTTATGTGAATAGCAACAGTTTGTTTTCACCGTTGCATGCTGGCATTCATCGCCGCGACTCATGATGATCCTTCATATTTTCATACACACGAACGAAAGTACATGCGTCTCCCAACCAAGTTAAAAGACAATGCAAAATTACAAGACTCCTATTTGATCTTTTACATTTTACATCTACCTGCGTCCATTATATACACAACGCAATTTATAGTGACATAAAAATACATATGCACACCAACCACCGGCCAAGGCTAGCCTGTAGCTAAAAGGCAAGACTAGTCTAACCCAAATTTCATTCGGATGCATATATTTAATCAAGTGTCAATTCACGTTGTGGTTTACTGTCAATCATGATTTTTTGTTTCCTTCACACTAAACTGCAAAATAGTATTGGTGGAGTCGTGACTACAGAGGTGTCACGTCGATGATGGCGACGAGTGCATTTAAATAAATTAGGTTATTATTAAAGGTAAAAGTAGTTTGATACTGTTGATCATTTATCATACAAGTCTTTACGTCATTAACATTATTCCTCAAATTCTTCAGTTTTATGTATGTATGTATTATTAATGTTTCTTGAGACTCTTGACTAAGCATCCGTCACCGGTATACAGGAGATTAAATATTTTTGTATGAACCGCAATTGTGTACTGCGTATACCCTTTTTACCGTTAATCACAGATCTTCACAGTAAACCCCAAAGGTCTCAAGTAAAACGGATAATTTGGTTTTGTTCACTCATACTCATCACGATTATTTATTTATGTGCTTAAGGGCTTGTCTGTCCATCGGTTGGCAAAGTAAATTCAAGTTCTCCGGTCATACGACTACTCATAATCTTTGAATATAGAGATGCTCTGTAAATATTTTCCCAACGTATATCTAATAATAATTACAATGATGGTGAAAATAATCATCGAACAGCAAGTTCTTATGCATAGACTAATGGAAAAAATGACAGAGGGTACATTATATTTGACGATCACTCTGTGGCATTTTTAAATCCGTTTTAAATAGAATGCTTCTCCACCTACACATACAACAACATATATCTCTCCCTTTTGAGCTTCAACCTTAACCTGGCAGTATTCTGCAAATTCACAAGCTTCATTTATGAATTTTGGCTTGAAGCCATTTTGTAGTTAACGTGGGCCGATAGTAAACGGGATCAGTTTACGATTTTTGCAAGAAGATCGCCTTGTTGCCCTGTCCCGGTATGGATGAACTACGCAGCAAACCATGAGCATATTACCATAATAACAAAAATGCATTTACCATTACTGCAGCAAGACCGAAATGGAGTACATGAATTTTTCTTCTAGGAAGTTCTTTGCATCTTGCCTTTTCCTTAGCTGAGCTCAGCTTTGAATGTCCTAGTTCATAAGCAGGCGTACTAGCTGTGTGTACCTTACAACCAAGTTTCCAAATAAACAAATGACGCGATAATAATGTACCGAGTACCGACCGAACATTTCTTGACAGCAAATTGTTTTAGTTGCTAAGGAAAATCCTAAATTAGATGGTAAGTAGCGTCTATAAAAAGCCATCTTCACTCGTACATGCCTTCTAGAAATGAGATTCCGTATTGTCAATTTTACATATTTGTAATTTTCGGAATGTAGTTTAATTTACCTGTTGTCCATGTCAATCTTTAGTTGCGAAAGCTAAATTTGTTTGTCCGTTCTACATTTTATATCGTTTATTTGCCTTACATTTGATTGTTCACATACCGTATTCTCACTAGTTGTAGCGCCTCTCTTATTATAGCCCACTGAAGGTGGCTTATACAGATTTTAGTCCCTCTCTAATTATAAACCCCTATTTAAAGGAAAGTAGAATTATACGTAGAAAGTAAGCAAGTTGCTCAGATGATGACAAAACGAATACATTTTTTGGATTGAAACTTACATATCAGCTATAATTGATTGTCACTTAAATTTAATGGTTCAGTTATTAAAATTGTTATTGTAAAGAGTTCATATTCATTTAAAATTGAAAAAGAAAGAAGAATAGCGATTTAATGATGATTAGATGAGCTGGGCTAAAGATGAATAAAATTTGCAGCAATTGTTAATTTTCGAGGTGGAATTTTGAAAATATTTTAATAAAAAAAATCTTGACCAAAGCCAGGAACTACCACTTTCTGATTTTAGACCCTCTCTTATTATAACCCCTATCCATTTATAGCCCCGCAAGGAAATAATTTTTGCTATATAGCCCTGGTTATAATTGGCGAGAATACGGTATTCTTCAATCTTGCAACATTTTTAACGGTCAGCACAAAGATATGCGGAATGCGGAATGCAAGCATGTATCAACGGACAGGATGACTAGAAGAAAGATTACATCTAATTACTTATGAAATTTTCTAATAATTGCAGTATCAAAAAATAAATTACTAGCAAGCGGCAATGTAAACAAATGTAATGGGATCAATAAAATGGTTTTAAACCTATCCTTTGAAATTAAGATTCAAGTCAACGACCAACAATCTGAAAGGAATACAAAATGAATACATTAGTACTATACCCATCATAAAACATGACATTGACAAAAAATATTGAGAAATTGAACATGCCACTCCCTTATTGTATTTATTCGCTGGAAAACTTAATTGATTGGTGTATCCCAATGTAGACCCTGATTCATGAGGGGGTGTGTAATGCAAGCAATTTGAAATGATCTATGATTCGTTTGTTTCGAAAGTTGTGGTTAAACGGGCACTAGTTGTAAGTACAGCATAATTTCAGCGTCAACTCATAGTACACTTGTATTTTCAATTTTTCGCTACTTCCATAGAAACTACATTAACTACCTTTCCAGTCATCCAAGTACCTGCAGTCTAAATTTAAACATTGCTTCAGCGGTATAACTGAGTTCGCAGATCAGGTTCGCAGGTCAAACTTGAAAATCATGCCAAAATTTTAAAATGCAAATAGAAATTAAGCCGAAACGTAAATCTGCCTAGCATAACTTGAATTGTTAGACAACATCAGTACATACTGGAAGTGAAAGTAATAATGTTTCTCTTATCACTTTAAAACGTTAATTTTATTGGTAAACCGCCACCTTTGTGCATGCTTGACCGTTTAATTGTACAAAATATGAACTTACATTTTAAAATTGATGTTTGAGATAACATATAGCAATTTCGATATATATTTACATATATCGCGTGTGAAATATAAGAATATCGAAATTGGCCGAACCAGTTAATGTATATAAGTTTCTGCAGCGGTCAAAGTTCAAATTTTATATTTCCATTGAATATATTACAACTAAGTTAGGTTGTTTTAAAAGTGCAGTATAATAAATAAAAAAAATCTCAAATATATAGATTATGCATATCCCTTTTTATTCCTTTTCTGGTGAGTTAAGATCAAAATCTTGTTGCAAGAAATTATCATTAATACTAATGTCATTCTACATTGTGGAATGATGATGAGAGATTCCTCTGTGTACTATTATGACCGAATAGCCGAACACTGTTAAACAAAATTTTGTACTACACATTACTACACTAGCTGGTCCTAAATAAAAAAAAGATTGAATAAAGATAGGTGGAAGAAATGAAGAATTACTTTATAATTTTCATAATTTTTTTTCTATTATTAGTCAAATAAAATTTACCTATTATCCATTACTCATTTAAACTTTAAACCTTTTTTCTTTAAGCTTTGTTACATATCAACATTATTAACGAAACCTCATTTAATGCGAATCGGAATTATTACTGCACCGTTCCAATCTTATAACGTTAAAATAATTTACGAAGTTGTCAGAGTAATTCGTTTTGCTAAGATTAAAATTCCAAATAAAAATTATTCTCTATTTAAAAGCTGAACCCTCTAGTATGAGATCTTCTGATGTATTAATGATTCGTTTTTTACAGTTTTGTTGGAAGAATGGTACATACACATTAAAATGGCTCAATACAGTAAAAGTAAAACTCGTTCTGTTGGTATTTGCAATTTTGCATTGCTTAAGTTATGTACCAATCCAGAAGTTCGAGGATAAAACCAAATTAAAATGAGCTTATAGTAAGTAATCGATTATAGGTTTATTACGCTTACGTCAAAAGCGATCAGATTACTGTCATCCGTCATAATTCTGTCCTGCTGCGGTTCAAAATTTAGGTTCTAATAGTTTTGAATAGTTATAATATGTACGGCTGGCTAGGTATGTTGTATGTTTACGTTTTACAATCAGGCCAAATCCACAAATAGGCATGTATTACGAGTTAGAAGTTTGGCAAATTTTATCGTTATCATCAGCATGATTACAAGAGAGAAAAATTTATCAAGCAAATTGTATTAATTAAGGAGGACTCAACCAAGGGCCAAGACCACGACGCCAAAGAGACTATATCTGCACAAAAGTGTTCTTTTTATAACATTACTTAAAATTACGAAAATCAGTTTTTTATTTTAAATTTAAAAATGGAAAAAACTCGATAAGAATTAATTTGAGAAGGATTTACTGACGTGAACCTGTCAGATGTAACATCATTTGTTTATTTATAACGTAGTCTTACCGAATTGTACCGTCTTACCGTAGTGTACATTGATATTGTGGCATTTGGCATTGGATAGTATTAAGAGAAATTAATTGAAACAATTTGGAAGCGTAGAAGCAAATAAATATCATATCAATGATAGCTGAACATCGTTCCAATTCACAAAGACAACGAAAGTAACGTGTGCAAATGGCTAAACATAATATATATGCGCTATGAAATGGAGGACATTGATGATGTTCGAAGTAAATGTTGGCCAACCAACTCTTACAGTGTCTGGCAATTTTCTGTCAATCATATTAACGCCTTTTGTCCTCAACATTTATTGTGACCCGCTTCTAACTGTCGGTGGTTATTTGTTATTAATCGACTTGACCCGGTTTTTTGCTATTTAACCATTTAAGCAGGAAGTAGTTTTTAAGTTTATACGATTTGTCTTACAATTTGGACTATCGTTATTGTCAATATGACTTAATGTAAATGTTGGTTTTTGGCTGAAATTAAGTATTAGGTACCACCGACGTCAATGGCGACTGGCCTTGTTAATAATTTAGGTTCAAAATCCCTGCTTATAGAATGGTATAGGGTTAGAATATGTATAGTATAGATAGAGCTAGTCATGAGAAACGTTTAGACTGGGCATCACGATAGCTGGAGTGAGCATGAAAAGTTCTTAGAATTTGCAAGTTGTTGTGGGTATCCGTGAGATCATAAATCATCTTTCGGATGCGAAAACATGATAAATTATATTTCAAAAAAGCTTTCAAATTAGTCCTAAAATTTTCTACACAGGCAGAATTTGAGGACTCATGTGGTTTCTCGTTTTATATTACACTTTCTTAACTTCCTTTCCTTGAAACGTGAAGCTCAAACTCAAAACTGCGAACACCTTTTAGCTTGTCGCACGTCTCTGAAATAAAGGTTATTTATAGGTTGTGTATCTAATTGGATTTAAGCTTTATACAAGGTTTACACCAAAAAATGCGTTAATTATTATTATGACTTTATCGCAGATCTTGTACGATACTGTAGATCCATATTGTTAATTGTAAAGAAAATGCATTAACGTTTTACAACTTCACCCTAAAAACTAGTATTTGGCACTATTGGAAAAATAAAGCCAACTTACAATTTAACGATATCAGAATACTGATCACCTAGTAGATGAATTTACCATTCTGCTGACTTTGAACTAAAACCTTTAAAATGTTGCCAACAAAAAAGAAGTACAATCATTCACACTCTTTGTTCAAACATCTATCATTTAATTCATGTGACAGTGACCGCATGATAATTTCGTTGCGAAAAGTACTAGTTGTTCCTTTTGTGATACATTAATCTTATCATTACGCACATAACTAAATATACAGGCAGGCAGGTAAACTATTGTGATGAGTAATGGTGATAGATAATGTTAATGTTGGCATCTTGTAGTCTGTGACTTCTTCGATAAAAAAAAATTACGCATGAGCAAGTGACTTATAAGGAATCGTCAAGGTATTTACATACAAATCTTTTAGCCTGTCAGTGTAGAAATAAACTGTAATTCGAACCTGTCACTTAACGACTTTTGTCTCTTATCACTTCTGGTTTCATTTCATTTGGTGAAATTATAAGATAAAACCTGTAGAAAAAAAGAACAGCGAAGCTTGTTTACATAAAAGCGTGTGTATACTGCACTGTTGTATACCACATGAATTGTAGGTAAGTAATCATGAATTGCGCAGCGGAACATCTACCATAATATATCATTTATTTACAAATTGCAAAGCATTGTAAGGATCGCTTAATTTGATAAATTCCGTCGCATACACTGCGCGATTCTACTTATCGTCACTACACCACGTCTTTGTTTGATTTTGCGACATGAAGCCATATTTGTTTGTATGCAAAATTTAAAAAGTAAAATACTACTCAATGCGCATGCCTCCCGTTATAAATATGGATCTATTCAATACAACAATACTATTTCTAGTCTAGTTTCTAAACAATACAGCAGTAACTTACTGTAAGGGACTACTACATAGGTAGCATTACTCTAATAACCCAATGTTGGTTATTGGTGTTATCCTAACTGCAATACCAAGTTACCAGCAAGCATTGCTTTCATTTCATATAGTTAAGTCGTGTACTAACCTAAAGTTAACAAAGGTAAGTAAATCAAGTAATAATAATAAAGATATCCATATTACACGTCTGTAAAGTCCAAAGTGCATTTTACGCATGTTAAATGTCAGTTGTCAGCAGTTATATATCGTACGAACAAACCTGCTCGCAGCTTAATTTAGACATTTCTATAAAATTATAAGCTGCGTTGCGTTGACTCATCGCAGCGTGCACAAACTTATATTATGATGAATCCTGCTCGTGCCTACGTTAGTACCCAAGCTTTTTTATGGTTTTGCTTTTTTATTATAAAATGACATGCAAATACCTGTGTACGCGTACATAGTCAATAGTTGATTGTGATGTAGGCATGCGTACACATGGCAAATACGTGAATGTATCTATAAAGCGTTTCTTTGTTGTGCTTGTGCAACTATTACATTAAAATTGTTAAGCTGCTGCTTGTTATCTAAAAACCGACTTCCTGTACAGTGGTACAGTCATTTTGAATAGAATGGGCCACACTACTTGGTTTATATATTTATCGCCTTTGTTGCGTCTGTGGTAAAGCATATATGGCAGCTACATTATAGTGATGATAAGGACACGTTGTCATTGCGTGTTGACTATTCAACATTAAAACTAGCACAAACTTTTTAGTCTCTCTTTCATACATTCATTTAACACATTTGCAGATACAAACACATTCTCATCATCATGTAACCGTCATCATGTACGCTGAAGCTCTTTCTTCGTTTTAACTCTGCAAAATACCCTTTTTCACACTCTCTTCTTGCCAACTTAAAAACCTTACACATTTATACTATGCAGCTGCTTTAGTGTTGCACTTCTGTGGCTATTTTTATCCGCTTGTCGTGTCTTTACATGGCATCCTATATCCCATCTGTTCTTTAAAGATATTCTTGGTTTTTGTGGTAACACACAAGACATGGCGTTAAATACACATTCGTTTGCAAATTTTCTTTTTAAAGAACTCCACGAAAAAAACTTGCTACTTAAAATCCTCCGTGTACAATCATCATTCATTGCAATCTTGGTATCCTTCTATGTTCTTTCTCTGTCATCATTCTTCTTTATTGTATGAACATGATAGTATGATAGGTCGTAAGTCGTCGTTGTATGTATGTGTAATGCAATTATTCCATTTCTTAAAAAAATACCTACTTATTCGTATGTACCTTTCATATTTTAAATTTCGAAAGAATATAAATCTAAATTTGTTATAAGTCACATCACGACATATAAATAAATATCTGCATAGAAGTTATATGGTCGGTCACACGGTACATACAGAACGCTACGCAAACGCATACATGTAGTTTGTTATTGATTAACCACACACATACGACGACTAATACGACTGCATAGCAACAGCAGACAAGCTAAGCTTCTTTTTTAGCGATGCGTTTTTGCGTTATACTGACATGACATGATATTTCTCTCCTACCAAACTACAAGTACGCATTTCATGGGGGTTTCTTGTGATATTATGGTAAGGCAATGATGTGATGGTGATAAAAACCAAGAAACTTTGTTAGAAAACTGGGTATGTAGGTATGTACACGCTCAGAACAAGATAATTATGCTTTTCCTGCTGTCTTATATATATTTCTCATCGTCATGTTTAAACAGTTTGGGGAGTCCGTCGATGTCGATGTACATGGTAACACTATTTCTACAGTTGTAAATGTGTGAAGAATAACGCTATGATATAGCACAACGCAATGTGTTATGCCAGAATTACGATAACGAGGAATCGACATGGTTGAATTACAAGAGCTCAAATGCAATTATAACTTTTAACCAATAAATACCTTGACATTTCCGCAAAATAATATTAGTTCGTCCATTTTAATTTTTGTCCTTCATTATGCAAATTATGAGTATATATTAGATTTTTGATAAGATAGCACAAGTCTGTTTCGTTCGTGGTTCAAATGCGTTCAGGTACCATATAAACGAAGAAGAATTGCTGCACAATGCACAATCGATGCACAAACTAGAAATAGAATGTACAGAGACAATGTAAAGACAGAGAGGGAAGTTTAATACTTTGAACAAAGTAAAAAAGTACAATTAGTCACACAAAAGTTGTGTTAAGTCACACCAATTATAAAAAAGTCGTCATCATCATCATCATCAATATAGATAATTAAAAGATAATGTATAATTACATCTTGTTTTATACAATCTTGTGGTAGTTTTTTGTTAAAAAATTGTCCTAGGTACATTAGCTTTCGCTATGCATTAGTTACATTAAAGCAACATACTGTTATTGCAATCGCCAGATTTTGAATACACAACACAATTTCACAAGTAATTATGCTGTTAAAGATTCTTTTATATTTATGTTCAATATTAAAATTAAACTAAGAAAATTCAAAATATAATAACAACAATAACAGGGGTACCAGAAATGAAACGCGTTTAACTAGCATTAATATTTTTCAAAAAAAGGAGTGTCTCAATTGGTACTATTTGATATCACTACTAGTATTAGTGCTATTAGGAGCCAGTAGTAGTTGCGCTGTGCCTCACTCGATGGATATGATTTTACTAATATACACCATGTTCCCTTTGCTATGCAATGATCAGAGAAAAAGGATATTCTGTTTGTTATTACTTGGCATTATCGCTGGATGACTGGATGACGTTAAATATTGTAGAAAAACGTAAGTTTGATTTCTTAAAAGCTTTTTGAAAACTATTTGAAATCATGCGGCAATTGTCGACAAAACTAGCTTCGTCTTTGCAAAGACAAAGAGCATATTTGTCCTGGCGCTATGACTCATCTGATTATTGTATACTGCTTTATTGGACTTTGGAATACAGCTATTGTTTTCTTTCTACAATACAGTGACAAGAAAAGTGATAAGCAATACCAAAATGTTGTGGGATTCCAGATTTCGTCTCCGCCAAACGGGCTTACTAGTTTGCTTACACAAAACCTATGATATCGATACATGAACATGTCTATTATATGATTGTTTATGTTCATTTGATGTTGCGTTTTGCGTATCCTCGTGTTTTTTATGCAATTCTTGGTCGCCTTCGTCATCAAAGTGAGCCCCAGTCTTCGTCAGCAGCACAGCAACAGCACCATCATCGTCAGTTGTTCTTGTTTTTGTTATTATTATTGAAAAGCTGTACACACAGCTGAGTCGCAACCCAAACATATCTCGTTTTCTAGCTCGTAGCTTGTTCCCCTATATCTATCTCTTACATCGTCAGCATACCCATCACTACAAGAACCACATCGCAATATCACAAATACCAGACCAAACACCAGTACAGCATCAGAATTGCAAAAAATTACATAGACGCACATCGCACATCAGTAAGTTACAACAGCAGAAGAAAAACGTAAAAAAGCTAATAATAATAACAATAATAATACTATTACTATCAACAAAAAACAAACACACACCTTGCTTCTTTACGGGCTCCATATGATAGATATAAAAAAGAAGTAAAAATGTAAAAAAAAGTCATGGAGAAAAAAATGAAGACAACCAGTGACAAAAAATTACTGAGGTGAAAATGGGAGATTTCACAGTGACGGACTCTCATTCTGTGGACAATCATTCCTGTGCACTACAATTATTATCATCGTACAGCTGTTGGTGTTGTGATTGTTAGTAGTGGCACCGAGAATTAAGCAGACACTAACAAAGAATACAAGAATAAATGAAACAAACGTGGAAATATAATTATTTTAAAAAAATTCAGGACATCAGGTGAACCATAGCATGCTTATAGTGTGTGTGGTTTTTACTTGACGGAACGACTGGAAATAATATGTGAAGAAGTTTTAAATTTCCTTTATTACTGTCATATTCGCATATACGCCTCTCCCCCATTTTAAGATAAAATTGTTCTTTTAGTGCCATTTTTTCTGAAATTATATTTATTTATTCAATTTCTTGGCTCTGAAGTTTTCATATTCCATGTAAATTATATAAAGAGGTTTATTTTTTAAATTCGCTGTAACCAAAGTGAAACTCGATGTTACCACTGTAGAAATCGATACGGGAATTATTTATTTTTTCAACTTGAATTTTTTTTGTCATTTTTAACGCTGGCCGTTCTACATTTTAACATACCTGTCACGTATGTCCCACTCTTATTTTAAATATAAAATTTGCTCTCCTACGGAAAACTTCTCTACTACGTTGCTCAGCTAATATTTGTGAAAATCAGCACTTTGTTCGGAATCCTCTTCTGAAAATGGACGATCTCAGGTAAAACAATTGTTATAAAATTAATGTGATGGTGATATGGTGTTCTCTAAGTACTTATTCTAATCTACGATAAGTATTTATTAGGCATTTACAAGGGAATGATGCTTTATGTACTTTCATAGCATGATTCTACTTCCCATCCTATTATATAATATTTTTCACATTTCCATCTAAAAATAGGTAACCTAGTAGTATTGATGTCCACTCCATTGTGTGTCTAAGTGTCAAATAAAATAATACAATTATAATTTTACAAAAATTGGGAAGAATAGGATAATGTAGGTAGGCATTTTCAAATGATGGAACATTTCATACTTGGCAATTTTTCTTTTATACTTCATCTATTAAACTAAAAGAACAGCAATTTTTGGTATACACAAAGGAAACTATCGACTATTATCATGGACATCATACATGCCATTAATACGTCTAATGAACCATCCAAGAAATAAAATGATCATTGGCAAAATCTATTGCTAAAAAGTAGGTTCCCAGTATTGAAGAATTTGCACGGCGTGGTAGAACGAAACGCTAATAATAGCTACATTTCATTGAGAAACACGCAAGAATGAAGGCAGATGAAGAAATGCAGACCTTGCTGATTAATACATGTGCTCACTGCTCAGTCGAGTGATCGAGTGGCTGCTTGTATTATTACATGCGTGTGCCATGTGAAGTGTGTATATCGTTATCTGCCATTTTATATTATTGTGTAACTTATATGCAATACACAGTCAATTCTAACAAGTCCAAGTCCGAGTTTATTTACAAGTCCAAGTTTATGCATACCTATAGTACAAAAGTACCATAAAACGTTAATCAACTATAAAGCTGTAATTGTTTAATGTACCATACAACCATCATTCGTTTCTTATCTTATAAAGTTCTTATATGCAACTGAAACATCCCAACTTTGCATACATAAATCTCGTACTTATGTATGAATAATATGAAATTCAAACTCCTGAAATTTTAAAATTAAATTATGAAAAATGTCTCTGTCTATAGTCAATAGCACCCTTAATTTTCCCAGAAAGGGATCTTGACAGTGTATACTATAGCGTGTGTGTAAGCATAGAACGGTTGTCCAAAATCACATTCCATTAAGATGTCTTACAATACCCCATAGCCTGTAGTAATGAAAAATATTGCACTTTGTTTGACTACCTCGTTGGAGCTCAAATTATTTGTTAAATGTTACTTACGATTAGTATTGGGAACTTACGATTAGTTTAGTATTCTGTAAATACCTATAAATGGTACACTGGACTACTGGAGTTGGGCACCCTATTTTATACCAGAATTTATGTCCAGTCAAAAATGCGTCATGCTTACAATTTACATGTATGTCATTTTCATTGTAACCAAGTTTAACGGAGTTTAAATAAAATATTTACATTTAATAGTACATGTACTATTAAATGTAAATATTTTATAAATATGTATATAGAGCAATAATGTGGGCGAATATTGGCGTATAAATTAGTGGTTATGAAAAATAGCATCACAGAAGAAATAAATACCCTTGTAGTGTCGTTGACTAATGTTTGTTGATTTGGATAATAATGTTGAAAATTTTGTGCTTTCCTTAAAGATTAAATATTGACTTATTTTTCACCAGTTTACTACTTGTATACCAGATTAAGATTGACTAAACAAAATGTCATAATTCGACTTTTATAAAGAATCATGACTAATACGAACGGCTGGACTCCCTATAAAGGAAAGCCTATTATGTTTACCATTTAAGCGTATATACTTTCAACTTCCAGCCTACTAATAATATAGCTGATAATAGGTAAGGTTGTCGTGATAAAAATGGAAATAAAATGTAATAAGACATTTAATCATATATCATTGCGACATGTAGCCATACTTGCTGGTATCTACTATTTAGCTGGTACATTCCTCAAGTTTCAAGACCTCAATATTTTAAAAATTACTTCATATTATTTTTTGTCTGTAATTTCCCATTTTTCTGATTGTACACTGCTAATAATAAATAAGTTGACATAAAAAATATGCAAGCTTATGTCGATTTCAATGTGAATCATAATCTCAAAATCTCAGGATTTGAACAGGTTCAAAGAACAAAAAAGCGGTTTTATTAGTCATCTCCCAGAATTTTAGAATCGAATTGCAGGGCGTTTATTTAGGGTGTTCATACCGAAAACAGAACTTAAT
Organism: Callyntrura sp. NNG-2020; assembly: GCA_027744055.1. Classification (NCBI taxonomy): domain Eukaryota; kingdom Metazoa; phylum Arthropoda; class Collembola; order Entomobryomorpha; family Paronellidae; genus Callyntrura; species Callyntrura sp. NNG-2020. The sequence goes on from JAHZNE010006999.1 coordinate 40,025, forward strand.
TCTTTCTATCCGTATATCTTTTTTAAGAAATCTTAAAATCGTAATGTTCAATGCCATAAAAACTTCTCTTTATGGAAGTTTATGCCTCATCATGCGTGTTTATAGGTTTCGAGTTTAATGTTGATCATGGTGATGATACAGTGCAATTGTGTTTGAAATTAAATTCAAATTATCACATACTAAATAAGGTGTACCTCGATTTTATTTTACAGGGAGCAACAGCAAAATATAAAGTTGACTGAGGAACAGGTTGCTGAAGTGAGGCGACAAGATGTCCATGATGCAGCAGTACGTGAGATATCAGCTAGTTCCTCGTCATCAGATCCAAACTTCACCAAGCACCCAGATCATGTACCGTTGCCAGCTAAACCCAAGCTAATAGATGCAGAAGGTCTGCAGAAAACACTTCAGGGGCTTACAAACATGGCCCTTGCCCATGAAATTGCTCTGAACAAAGACTTCAAACTGAAGAAACCTGAAAGAACGACAGAAGAGCCTGTAAGGTAAGAATCATAATGTTTGCGCAAAGGAGTTGACGTTAACCTATATCGTGACTAAATATGTCTACCTACTCTACCTACATTGACAAAGAGTAAGAATATTCTTATCCAATTCAAATTTTAGCCAAGAGGTCCAACTTGCATTGGAGGCAAAAGAAATGTACTGGCAAAAAGTTGACCAAATTCTCATGGAGAAGAATATCACAGATGCGAAGAATACAGTTCTTGACCTTATTCATACCCTGAGGACGGTGAGTAATATTAATTGGGAGAAATTTTCCAGGAACGTATTATAGTTGGCATTGCAGTTAATCATTTCATGGATCAAAATCCTTTTTTTTTAAATTAGATGCTCCACAGTACAATGTTGCCGCACAATGTAAAAATGAGGGTGAAAATTGACCAAGAATTAGACATGCATAAAGTTGCGAATGAAATAGATAATGATGCATTTGATTTTGTGGTAAGAAATACAAAAAGACTAAAGAATAAAATAAAATTTAAAGCCGTAGAGTAACTGCCCTCTTGTAAATTTAAAATGCTGTTTCCGTCTAACAGCATTACATGACATTCATTTTGGATACACTTTCGATGCTTTGTTGTCCTGTACGGGACAAGGAAATTGTGGAGATTCGTAATATTGACGTTCCCTCGAAGCAAGTTCGGAAAACCATAGATTTGATGGAAAATATGAATTTGGACATGGCAAACTTTATTATCAGTCAAAGTCGACAACATATTGTAGAGAATTGTGTTACATACGAGCGCAATAAGTTTGCCAGCTATGTAGAGCTGCAGTATAAAATGGAAAACGACCCTATAAGTGTGACTCGAGATTGGGTAAGACGGCATGCAATCGATGATCGGCCTTACAGTGAAGCCATGGCGTATGCGTTTTTGGAAATCCTTGACTGGGACAATAAAGAATGGCCAGAGGTTCAGTAATTCGACTTATAAAACAAATTGCAATTGCATCAGTTTTTGTAAAACCTAAATAATATACTTTTTAATTACATTTCAGACACTTACATTGGATTGGGGCAGATTTCCTGCAATCCGCGAAGAAGTACGTCGGGTTACCATTATCGGTGCAATGGTTGCAGCGGTTTACGATTATGCTCGTTCTTTGTTACTTGACTCTCCAGAAGATGGTGGCGATTTCGAAAAGAGTAAAATTCTCCTTATGAAGAATCTGCGACTTCTTACCAAACTTCGGGAAGAACTAAACCTATTAATTACATGTGAAGAAGTGGCGGATCATCGGTGAGTGAAGCACACTTAATGTAGTCAACATTTAAAAAAATTGAATTTGAAAGGAGATGCGTAATTTTTCTCATTCTTGTCACTTCATAATAGTAAATTCCAAGAGGCATTGGAACGTTGTTGCATTCAGGCAATCAGAGTTATTGATCAGCATTTTGTTGCGGAGGGGGGACGAAGCATTACTCCAACGCAGAAGGAAAATATAATGGGATTGATTAGACCATTGATTGACCTCAATCATCCAGTTCGATTATTATACTGTAAGCGTTACAAATGCTAATACGTATCTTCCGAACTGACAATTGAGTGAGTGCATGTGTATTGTATGTTACAATTAATATTTCTACTCTACAGATCGACGTGTGAAGGAATGGTTTGCTGAGATCGCAAAAGCAGATGGCAAAGGAAGAGCGCAAGCACCCCCTAATCTGAGCATTGTTGGTCCAATGATTCTAGTTCCGGTCAGCGAATTACTACGAATCGCTATGTACAATAGAGGAGTCTACGACATCATCTATAGGGAGATATTTGAAGGCAACTGTCCACCCCCAACCATTTACCCATCGGCAGAGTCCACAGAAAACACACTGGAAAAACTTGACAAAGGAATTGTCAACGTCCTTATGAAGTTACAAGGGATAACCGACGAAAATTTAGTGTGTCAAAAGTTTTTTGTCACTGCCCCTCAACCTGAGTCAAGTCCCAATAGCAGCACTGTGCAACAGCAGTCAGTTACAGGTATGACTGCAATAAACCAGAAACGGTATGATGAGTACCTTTTGGCTACCGAACCCACTTTGAGAGAAGACTATGAGACAGTTCATGTTTTCAATGCTGGTGATCCAGACTGGATGCTGGGCTATACCACTGAACAATTGGTGAGATACCTATCACCGTATAAATTTTTCGCATAATAATTTTGGTTATAGAATAGCAATTAATTCTGGTGACTTTGCGCAGTTGAAAATTATGGAACGGGAAAATATCATCAACGCAAACAAATTACGGAGAATCAAGGAACGTCTCGAAAAAGAAGTGTTGGAGCAGCGCGTTGCTGATAATCTTCCTGCTTTTGAAAAGTTGTGGAGGGAAGAAGTTGGAGCTTCTCAAAATGAATTAACTCGCCTTCAGAGAATTCTTCAGAAAGGAGCTACTGTCACACCAACCCCTGACAATGCAAATGAATCTGAGGACAAACGGGTATTTCTAGGTGGCTGCGAGATTGGCGATCCTGTCCCGTCGCAGTTTGAGTCCTCATCCACCTCTACGAAAATGGATACATCAGAAGCTGATCACATTCAATTCCCTCCCGGCGTAGAGTTGAACCAGACTAATACTTCTAAAAATTAACGGTTCACATACTTTTATAATTATTTAAGTATCACTGATATTCTACCATCACCATATCATTCATTCATGTAAAGTAATGCTCGACCGTAATGGAGAATATTTTCAGAAGTTCGGGCTCTACTAGAATTTGTCGATATGCATTATTGTATGTAAATGCTACTGGTGTAACGATAGAGACATATAATTCATACATTATGTAATAAGTGAAATTCTATCAGCACCGGAAACAGTTGACTGTTAGATGATATTATCATGCATTATTTTACTAATGTAGTTATACTCCTGTCCGAGACAGGACTCTGGGAAAATTATTTGCTTGATTATCACTAACAAACGCAACCTATATCGCAAAAATATCCCAGTTGGCGCGTGTCCTCCCCTTCCAATACTAATTGACTTTATAAATGATTACTAAGTCACGCATCAGTAATTCTTCCTAATTTTGGATCTAATCATATTCATATTCAGTTAATTGTTTAAATGAACTGATGCAATCGGTGGGAATCTCTAGATCGAGAAAGCATTATATGTAAATATGTTACGCTTCAACGGGATTGACTAAATTAAGAGGAATATAATTGTAATTTAAGTTAGCAAACTGAAGTTTTGCAACTATAGGTCTACGACTCTTATCACTTCACTCCTATTGTAATATCTGTAAATTGTTTTACTTGGAGCTCGAAGTACTCCTATTCTCATGCTGGAAATTCTAATTTAGCTAACCAAAAACATTATAAACTCTTGCTCTATTCTTTGAACTACTAATATATGTTATACTCGCGAAACCCATGTATTGTTAATATTGTTAATGCGACACATTGACAATTTGTAGATCTATTATAATCCATACTTACTGTGAACATTAGTTTTCTGTATTGTGATTTAGTGATTAGTATTAGGTAAGTCTGGAAAAGGTTTGTAGGTCGATTGGGTCAAAGGATTTTCGTACCGTGTATGAAATTCTTGTATTATTAATATTATTGTACTTAACTCAATCACTAACTATATTTTTGCGTTGTTCGTAATAACCATTTCCCACGAAGTGTGGTAGAAACGTACATAAACAAGAATCGCGAATCCTACGAAATCCGCTACTACGTCGTTATCATATGATTACTTCGATAGATCAGTATATAAATTTACAAGGTATATAACCCGAATGTCGTACTTCTTTGGAGAGGAATATCGTGAAATTGAAACAATGTACAATCGATAGAATGGCTAAGAATTGTCGTATATAAGTGAGATAAGATGGAATTTTATTATAATGCGCAAAACTTGTAATAAACCAATTTTCGTCGTCGTCATCATCAGTCTTCGTCCTCATTTGCTCTTATTGTCACTGTTGTTTGTATTCATATCTCTGATCATATTGCTGCCTGAAATTCTTCGTTTTTCTGATGAACTCATTATTACAACAATAAAAATGCCACTGTATATTCCTGATTGCAGGTAATATTTTTGCTTCCCACAACTGGCTCAAATCCTCTTTCTATCGTACACTTTTAAACTATACTCAATGATCTTCTTCTACATGGGTCACACGGAAACTACCTACGCAAAGCGCAACCCACTTGGTAGAACGAAAAAGAGAACCACAAAATAACAGAATGGAAACATCTTCATGGGAACTAAAAGAGGTGACATAAAATGCTGGATCATGCCTAAAGCTTCTGACGTTATGTATGCATACCTACGTACCGATAGTTCGTACCTGCATACACACAGTATCAACACTATCTGTCTTTCCCCTTTTCCTGGTTGTTAGTTAAACCTGTCAAGGAAGAATGATGAAAATGATGAGACAACAACGTGTGGTATTCATTACTTTGTAGAGTCACGGATTTTTACAGGAATTTAGGGGTACATTTACTACTACGCGTTTTTATTTATTTCTTGTGTTCTCTTTATCATTCGAAAAAATCACACGCTCATAAAACGTATGCGTGTCTTACGACACTGCCGGTATGCTGTATCAGAACACCACCTCTGCCACTTTACTTCTGTTCTGTTACAACCGTTTTCCGGAGCTTTATGATATGCGAGAACGTCAGAGATTCTCATTTTATTTTTTAAATCAAAAGAATTGGGAATGTTTCGGTTTGTGGTGTGTGGTTTGGTTTTTTAGGTGTGCTATGGGGCTCTCTCATGATGTGTGTACACAGTCAGTGGTTGGTTGTTGATTATATATGAAACTTATTAAAAATTATTGCGATTGTGACTATGACAATGAGAATTATGGGGACTCAACAGTCATCAACATCATTATCATTACCAAAGCAACGAAGATAGCAGCACACGACGATATTCTGATTCTTTGAGTATGTAGGCACCTGGTATTTTGGTGGCAATGGCAATAAAAGAAAATAAGTTAGATGCTATCCATATATCTAATTTTTCTCTATTATACAATATTCTGCATTTATAGTTTTATCATGAGGAGCATATTAAGTAAAAAACATTATCCTGGGCTTTCCCTTTGTTGTGTTTACTTACAACACAAAACTGCAAGCATGCAGGATTGAATGAATACCGGTGCGGTGTGTAGTATTTACTACTTACTCAAACCACCACCATCACCACGAGCAACTTTGTTGCAATTTCGTGAAATGCCTACATACTACCTACTACTACATGCTCACTGTTTTTCTGTTGGTCGTGGCGAAGATGCTGCGAGGATGATGATTCTTGGGATACCAACCACATAATATAGAGCTTTTAGCAGCAAGCACGACTGCGCACAAAGTAAATTGTAGAAAAGAATTAGAGGCTGAGCAATACAGGAGGAAGAATGTGATGTGATTTACCATTCGAGGGAACGAAACAAAATTGTAAGATTCATGTGGCTGAACAATCATCATTGAGGACGCGACCTGAGGGGGAGAGAGGGAGATGCTAACAGAAAAAGAGACAACGATGATAATATTCTGACGATAATGAGTACGACAACATTATGCTGTGAAATTGTATTTGAAAGCAAATAATATGTACAAACAAAGTTTGTAGTTGTTCGTCGTTGCCTTGCCCTGCAATGGGACAGAGACACATGTAAGTGTAAGATACAACATGCAAGTATCAAGTGGAGTTAACATTTCGTAAAAATGTGTAAAATGATGAGAAATTTATAACATTGACATCAACAAAGATGTAAAACAATCTTGCCAGAAATTTGTCATTGATACCTGCCAACAATGCACAGCAGCTTTTAACCCTATCGAAATGTCGCGCATGTAACCATCAAGAGGAATAAAGGCGTATTGCCTGCCATATATATCATCGTAATGATGGAGTACTGACGTTTAGTAAAATAAACAGTAATTCAATTAGCACTTATATTGCTAATGATTGGAAACAATATGATCTCTTCGTAAGTGTACTATGATGCAAATGCAGTAAACTCATTCGGGAACAGCCAGTTTCCTTCCTCGTATTATGTATTTCCCATTAAATTGTTCATGTGGTAGCCAGTACATGCGGAAAAGAATTGCTCATGAAAGAAAGATGTTGGCCTTGCAGCTGCAGACACATAATACACTTTTCAAGATTGTTTTGAAATGCATAAAGAGCAAGACCACGATTATGTGAATGGGAGACAGTGTGCGAGAGCGATATTCCTTCTTCCTTCCTACTTCTTATCCGTACCATTTTTTAAATGATGTAAATGTAAGCTACCAGAAGTTAAAAATCATCACTTCGTGTTGGTTCTGCATACCAATAGCATAATCAACCCGGTGAAGAATCAGTAAAAAAAAGTAAGAAGATATTTAAAGCAGAAAAACAGATATCAACGTGCCTACCATAGACTTCCTAGAGAAAAATAGTAAATACCATTTACGACCAGCCAGTCTGATTGTAAATACCTCAGCGGTGCTTTGTCCAGTCGTATGCATGATTCAATGACTCTCTGGATTTTGAAGTTCTGTTTACTCTGATTAATAGCTATGAACAAAATATCGGAATATTTTAGTAACGTGGTTTAGTTCAAAGTGGAAAGCTCATTTTTTAAATGTAAAGTAGTCTGAATTGATTCAAAGTTTGTTTCCAGGTGGTCTATACTATGCGATGTGTCATTTCCATCCGCATTTGGTGACCTATGACCCATTAGGGATATGTAAGTTAAAATATGGATTAGTCCATAAATCCTGGATTTTTAAAGGCTTTCAATTAAAACCGAAGTTGTAGCAAAAGTTGTATTGAGAACTATGAAATAGGGGAATATTACAAGTAGCCATATTGCCCCATGCGGAACACTTCTACTTATATTTTTAGAAGCAACCACCTCCAATTTGGTACACAGACAGATACAGTTTGATTGAATACTTTATAAATACACGTCTATTACAACTGATTATGACATAACTATGAGGCGTTCGATTACATCGATTGTATTGGAACCAGGTTTTGGCCCATCTACTCATTGAAAATTTACCAATTATATGATCACGATGATCCTGTGGTGCCATCTATGGTCAGATTGACGAGACTTCGATTACTTTTCAAAACTTTTAACATAAAAAACTCAATAAGGGCTTGCTACAAACCATCTTCTATGTTCATATTCTTACATTAAATTACGTATGTAAGTCAGTGTTACATACTAATCGTAATTTTAGTTTACTTCATACGCTTATCTATCATTACTTTCAACTTTTACATTCCCATAGCGCTGCATATCTGCTACAACAACTACTACTACCAAGATTGTTGGAAAGGTTTTTTTATTTCGAATAATGCAACAACAGCAGTTAACAGTGCCTGTTTCTTTGTTACAAACTTACACACATGCACAACAACTAAACAATTCAACAGGCCAAAGGAAATATTGTACCTTCTCTCTTGCTTGCTCTATTATTTAACTTTTAAATGAGAACCAGCAAAACAAGCAGCAAAGTAGTCAGCGTAAACTACAAAAGTAGAAGAGACAGAGAGTCACTGTTTGGTGTCGTGTATACTATGATGACTGTGGGTAAATACAAAAGTAAGTGGCAATGAGATTAAGGCATATGTTTATATTATGGAAGTTTTACTTCTTGTGTGAGACTGCATTATTCGGTGGTCCGTAGGTAGACACACAAGTGAAGAGGCACACAGGAACATACATAAAAATTCTTGTTGTATCAAGTGATCCTCGCTGCTCGCAGGCACAAGAGGTTTTTATACATTCATATGCATACGTATGAGAGGATCTGCAGGTTTGTAGTTTGCGTTTTGTACCAACAACAATCATCAATACACCTTCCTCGCAGGTTTGTTGCATACCTGTACTAGTAGTAACTAGTAGTAATAAATGTAAGCAAGGTAGACAGATAAAGATGGTAATATGATATTACCTATAATATGCCGAGTTCACAGAGAGGAGACGAAGATAGCTAGAGCCACAGCAACAAACAGAACATCAATAAAAAAAAGGGAAGGGGTGAATTGATAGTATTTTTTCGTAAGAGAATGAAAAACGCATTCGTCTCGTCTCTAGTTTAGTTTGGCTTGAGCAGTCCTTCTGCGAGTATGTACGTACGTGAGTTGCGTCGTCGTCCCCGCCGGTGCCACCACTCGTTTTTACAGTGTCTTGCGTGTTATCTCGGATGAAGAAAAGCGTTGTCTCTGTGCATGCGTTGTTCTAAAAGGCTGAGTATTTTGATCGTGTTTTTGTGCTTAGGACATTGTGAGAATATTACTGGGGACACTTGATAAAAAGGAAGGAACCCGCGCTGTGTCCTTTTCCTGGGAATTTTTTTTTCTGAAGAGACTTTGCTTCCCGCACGGGTTTACGTGACGAAATATGAGTTTGACATATTTCGGGTCGTATGAGTAGATTCCACGTGGGAAAGGATCTTCGTACAAAAGTAGTTGTTTTACGTGCGTTCCTACATTTCCTAAACATTTATATCAATAGAAATTTATTTTGGAGAAAGATACTTAAATTATACAAACTATTGCTACACGGCAGCGTTTAATGTTAACGAGAGAAACATCTTATGTTTACATGTTATTGCCGGTATGTTTTTCCTACAGGTACTTCTCCATTTCCAAGACGTTGAGTAATTTTGTTCTGCAATAAAAAACTAGTGCGTAGAAGTGACATTTTATGTCGTCTAATATCTATCTACACGTGAAGACTTCATACAACAACAATAAGATTATCATAATAGTTGTGATATGTGTGTATTGTTGATATGATTATGTACATATTTTTGCATTGTTGCTACAAGGAAACTTTTAATGTATATGTGCGTTGCGTACTTGTGTAATTGTAAAGTACAGTTTGTCGCATTGTTGTTACAGTACAAGTACTAGACAAAGTGTGTCGTCGTCCTTCAAATAATAAGCAACCAGTCTTATCATCATCAACAGCATTAGTGTCACCTCACTGTATATTCCTATCGTTAATAATTATTACATACACACTTCGAGCATTGCATCCCCCTCTGTTTGAATAAATTCAACTGTAATACGACAATGATAACAGTCAAGATGATGTTGATGATGAGTATAATGCGAATAATAACAATAATACCCATGTGAACTCTTGGCAGTTCCGCCAGTTTATTCAAGAGATTTTCGGCGGCTACACAGCAGCATTAGCAAGTGTCTCTGTCGTGAGTCTTCCGAGGAGAAATTTTTTTTTCATTGCAGTGCATGAAGACACTTTTGAATGGGACCCCTAAATAAAACAAAAGAACTCGCTTCTTTTTTTAAAAAGTAGAATTGAATAATTACGTATGTACCTACGTACATTGTATTTCGCATGCTGTTGTTGTAATCACATGTGCAGTTTTTTATATTAAAAAGACAATAAAACTCGCCTGTTAATTTGTGCTCCCTCATCTATCTCCCAACTGGAGTTAAATAGACTGGTTTCCTTTGTAGATGAATGACACCTGTTGCAGTGAGACAAGTTTAACTTTTACATTTGTATTTGGTTATCGTTGGCAGTGAACATTTTTGTGAACAAGTACGGCATTGAGTTGAAACAATGATACCTCAGCAGGGAAAAAATTGACTCTGAAATTGTTCCTTACTTTTCCTAGGATACTTTACTAGAGTTTGACTCTGTCGCCGCGCGTTTTCATTTTATCTGATAAACTCAACAGGGAAACCTACACGGTGGATACAGCAGTCACAAACTACTCCCCATTTCTCCCCTGAATAATTTTCAATAAACTTTGAACTAACGTGTAGTATTGCAGTTTGTTTCTGCAGCACACCGATTTTTTATTACAAGTAGTTGGAAATTGTGAATATTAGGTATTGTAATGTAAATATCTGTCTCCATAAATATATATTCACGAACAACACCCCTGAAAAATATTTCTGTATAGAACTCTCAATTCATAAAAAACAATAATCGTCCCTGCCATCAGCATTCCATTGCTACTATTGCCAGTAGAGTGAGTCCGCCTTCCTCAGAATCTTTATGCATCATACTTATGTTTAGCATCCAGAGTTGATTTTGCTACGCGTTCTTTGTCCCCGGTACAGTACAGGGATTGCAATGATCGTTTCAAATTGAGCATGGCGTCATCCACCGTACTTCCGGAAGAAGGGAGGACAACCACTACAATACAGATTTCATTCACCATGAGAATGACGATCATGTTCATGACTATGACGACGACATTATTGTGGTTATGAGTTATGTAAAGATACATCCGTTTTTGTGTTGATGATTATTATTTTATTTTATAACATTTTTTTTCTCCGCTGCTGTGACTTGTATTTGTTCGTGTGGATAAAAGAGAGCAGTTGAAACAGTAAATACAATGGCGCATCATCCTTACAACTTTAACAAAAATATTACTATTTAGAGGTGCTTTACTGTTTCCTTGTCAAATTTATCATCACGCCAAGCCAACATCACTGTGTAGATATTGAGTTAGAGGGAACCCATCAGACACACAGAAAGACAAAGTACTAATAAATTCTGCAGTTCTACAATAAAAATCCGCATATATGGTAAACGAAACTAATCATCATTGTCAGCTTGTGTTGTTACTACTGCTGCTGCGGTTGTAGGGTTACTTTTAAAGTTAAAGTGTTGAGGCAGAAGCGGGGAAGAACACTATCATTTTATTTTTTTTATTATCGCTATACATCGCTACAAATCATTGTTGCTGTCGTGTTTCGTGTTGCGAACAACACTTGTGTTCAATCATCAACGTCACCATCATCGACATAAACATACAAACATGGATTTTTTGTGCCATTAGCAAATAATAGAAAAATGCATAAAATATAAACAATCAAACAAACTGTTTATGATTTTTTACTACTTAACACTATCCTCATCGTCATCACCACCACTTGTACTTATAATAACGCTCTTCTGGTAACACATTATAATATTATATTACATCTCGTGTGTTTTATAGACCGTTCCGTCGTCGTCATCGTCCTAGTGACTTGTCATTGTTGTTGTGGTTATGTTACTATCCCTTTTGATGACTTGACATGAACAAGAAAAATTGAACATCGAGTGTGTATAGGTATAATCGTAATCATAAGTTTATCGTCAACGTCTCTCTGGTACAAAAACAGAAACAAGTACTAACTACATTCGTACTACAACATTACCACAAGTAACAGTGAAGACGACGCGACAACAGAAGAGAAAAGGAGGATTGTTGCGTTGTTGTTGTTTATTTTTTACAAAAAAGGGATTTTGTATCTTGTTGGATGAGGAAGTTCACCACGCACTTGAAATTGTAAGTCTGCAAATATCATTACTCCTATATTTTCATTTATTGATATTTTTTGCTTTACTGTCGTTTCTTATTTATTTGTTATTACGCTTTTGCTCTTGTCCTGCCATTTCAGTCCTTTTTATGATTTCCTTGTCCTTTGCAACAATAAAAAATTCATGTAGTTTTTTTTACAATCACCATCATCGCCATAAAAAGTGCACAACGTTTGTACATACATGCATGTGACTGCACTTATATTAAACTTTTGCCCAATAATAGGTATCAACAGTCTTAGAAGGGACTTCAGTGTAAGTGGTTGGTGGTGTTGGCGGTATAATGAGCTGTTACCTTGCCGTTTTTGCTAATATCACCCTTACATTGTACCCTAATGCTGCGAGAAGAGGTGTCGTCTGGTTACTATTTTTACCGCATCGTAATTTGAGTTATTGCTCATGTTTACTTTATTACCATTATCTAAATATTCTTGTACAACATGTCCTGAATGTAATACATTATCAATGAGAAGAACCAGCCGTGAGAAGTGTCCATGGACGTTTAAAAAAAATTTTTTATTGATATTTGACTTTTTAAGCGCAAATTTTTATGACGATATTAAGTTCATTTCATGAGTCTGGCCATAATGACATGAGCAGACAAAATTTGTTCAACAAGTAAAATGTTCGTTATACATTTTACGAGCAGTTTATAGAAGGCCCGTTGTGTTCCTTTTCTGCGACATACCCTCATCTACCTACCTATTTTGTTGATTCGAGAGGTTTTCCATTTCCATCATTATTATATTATCATGCAAATATTATAGGTGACTCTGTATAAGGAATAAGAACGTCTCTTTAATTCTCGTATTTCGTATGAAAAAAGTGGTTGTCATTTCAAGTTGAACATTTTTCTACCTCTTTCATTCTTGATTGTTGCTTTTGTTTGAGAAAGTAAATTTTTGCTTCCTTTATTTTTCGACGCCACCGCCTACTATTACCACTTTTTTCAATATCAAGTAACTGGAAGCAGCACCGTTGTAATGCGTTGGTTGGATCACCAAATACTACCACTACACGGCGGTGCACATGGTTTGCCACATCTTCACTGACTAGTCATAAATAGATATTACCCATACAAATATTTTTTATATTTACAGGTACATAGGTATTTGATTAGCATAATAGTTTTGTTATTGTTACCAGACCTTGTTTTTGCTGCCATTTATTTTCATCTTCTGAGCAGTTACTTACAATACAATTCTATATTTCACTTGAAACCGTAATATATCCATCCACCTGCGAGTACGAGGAGTGAAGAAATACAATATTATAAATCTCAAATATTCCATCATCATGATCATATCGTCATCATCAACATGCAAATATTATGTGCATTCATTGTCAAACAAAATGTTTTCATGGCACACATCGTAAACTAAAATTATTGCCGTCATCATTATCATCATCACCTAAAAAATCAAGCAAGGAAGCACAGAGGAAGGTATTTAAATGAAAAGATGAACAAGGTAACAACTAGCATAGCAGGAGAAACTTGAACGAAGATGAGAAACTTTAAAGAGAACGATTCTATCTCCCAGTGTGTGCGCGTACATATACCTGTGAGCTGTTAAGTGATAAAGATGAAGAGAAGAATAGACGCAAATCTCACCTGTCATATTATACACAAGTTTTATGATTTTTCTGCACCGTTGTTGTTGTGTCTATCCATTTACCACGACAACCCCCTAATACCTTGACTACGACTACTGCTCTATTGGTGTTGACTCTGTTGGTGTTGCCCTTTTGCGTCCTTTTCCCTAAAAAACGTGTGACATATTTGTGGTTGTTTAGCAGTACTTTCATTATAGTTATTGCTATATGGAGATGTGAAATTCATAAAGGTAGCAACTTAAACTCGCTGTAATTAAAGGGACAACTATACATCGCTGAAAGAGCACAATGGAATCTTGCTTCACTCTGAAAGCCTTTCGAATGAGCCGTCACAAAGCATGTGATATATAGTTGAAGTAAGAACTATTTTCTTTTTTAGGGGAGTTTTCTCAAAGTTTGACCTTTTCGTATTGGGCAAACGTTTTATCTAGTGGACCAAATGCTTTGATTGAGCCATCACACAACACGATAGATATGTTACGATGAAATAATAATGGCGTCCTAATGTCGTCTCTTCTCGATTGTATCACCAGGAGGAAATTTTGACCCCGAATATGTTAGTGAACATTATCAAATCAGTTGTATACGCCCTGTGAAATTGATTTCCCTTCCACTGTTTCCAGGGGAATCTGACAAATGAGCAGCTTCCAGATCAATCTGTGCCCACTCTGAAAACTGCCCCCGATCACTATGCTTCGCTCCTTGACCAACACTTTTACTTATATATAACATTCTTACACTTAAATAGTCGCCCATTGCGGTCTCAAGCTTGATTAAATATCGTAAAATTTGTGGTCATGAATGTGTGGACGGACAAACAGATGAACAGAGTTAAACTATAACTAACTTGTCTTTAATGCTTTCAACTTCGTGTAATAGGTGCTTCAAGTAATTTATACTGTTACCTGTGGTGTGCGTACACCCATACCTTTCACATACAGACAGACACAGGGGCCAAGGATGTACTCTGCGTACAGGTATTTTCTTTGGGTAAATGTACTTCTTCATTCAAATTCCCAATAGCAATAATAATAAGATTATTGTATGATGTTCCATAAAAACCTTACCTGCATGCCTCTTTCTTCTCTTAATCCGTCTTGGTTTATTTGCAATTTTCATATATGCCATAGGGATCTTTTGCATGCTGAAATTGAACAAATATGAAAAATATTCCTAAAATGTTTAACACGTTTGTCATTCTTTTCTTTCTCATCGTGTAGTCCCAGTTAGCGTATTTTTCAGTCAGTCAAGTCAGTCACTCATCTCTCTCTCTCTATTTATTTATTTAAATGTACAAACGTAGTATTATCATCATTCATTATCATTCAGCTTGGTTTTTGGTTATGCTTGTGCACTCACGTATCAACCGTAATCATCATCATCATCATGTCATTATCATATCAAAAGTAAACGACAAATATGATGATGTAAAGCGCAGAAAAAATGTAAATTTGCCGAGTTAGTAAGGATAAGGAACCCAAGACGTGTACTTTTTCTCCCCTCTTCTTGTTCAGCTTTAGGTAAGACTGTAAATCGGAGAGTTCTACAAAAATCATCTCTCTCGCTTCTCTAAAAGTGTGTACATGTCGTTCCCCATCAGCTTCTACGTCTGTTACTCTTTTACCGTGCTCCAATCCCTGTTATTCTACGCCTAAGCTCATCTTCATTCATTGTCATAGAATAAATTAACATTTTAAGAGAAAAGCAGTAAACCATACCCTTGTGACAGATGGGCCTAAACGCTATAAAGCAGACCGTGGATGATGAAGAAAATCAGGGAAGAGTAGAGGAAAGATGACTTTGTTCTGTGAAATGGTAAAAATGCTAAAAGGGATAATGATGTTGATGAAAGAAGCTCAGCGGAAATGAACATACACGATGAGAGGGCGACGAACGAGACGAAGCAAAAAGAGCGGAGCGTAATAATAATAAGTGAATGCAAAACATAATACACTTGTTTAGAGATGTGCCTACGCTACGTACGTGAAAATAATCCAATGAGCGTATTAGTATTGGATGATGATGGTGATGGTTATATAATATACAACGAAAAACCACACAAGTTGACAAAGGAGTGAAAGAGACAACTTTGCTTTTTTTGCACAGAAACAGGTAACGAATAGCAAGAGTAAGCGTTCTGGCTGGTGATAATGATGATAATTGGTGTTGATCTTGTAACAACGCCGTATATGCCAGTCCAGTTTAGTCCAGTTCCTTGCCCTAATCTGATGATAATGGTGATGAGATCTGGGTGCAAACTTCAATCACCTTTGGGGAAAGAAAAGAAGAATCTCATTTTAAAGTGGCTATTATTATTTGCTTTTTAACCAACAACAACGTCGTGGTAAGAATATGAGTTTCATTCAGTCGTTTCATGCACATTCTTCGCTATATACAGACAGATAGTGTAATACAGTGTCATCTTGATCTTGATTCTCGATATTCAACTACAAATAGGACGACGTAGCGGTACCTACCTACCTACACAGAAGACATACACGTTTCTCGTATCATTTGCCATTAATACCGCATCCTACAGCGGAGCTAGTAGTAGTGAAATAATAAGGTATTTCTTCTACTTTTTGATGCCTTATAGATTGACTCTACTTTCCGTTTTCACTCTGGTATTAAGGCAAGTTTTAGGGAATTTTGCCAAGAAATCTTTTTATTGTTTTAATATTTTGTTCGGTTAATAATATTTTATTAATGTACTTTTGACTGACTCAAGTACCATCAGGAATACAGTTAGATTTACATCTATGATGATATATGTTGCACACATGTATAAGCTATTACTTTGTTAGCTGGTTAGTTAAATTCTACTTAGCTTTCACAGTTGTCATTTTCGTCGTTAAATAGAACCAGCCGTGACGGTTTAGTATGAGTGTATTTCATTCTTGTTTAAAGCTAGTTTTTTTGTAGTATTCATCACTAAAAGCTTCGTGCTAGCACATAGAAGCGATATAATGACCAAAAGGAACGAACGAGATACAGATACATCATCGCCACCGTCACTCGCCATCATTATTCGAATTCTCCTATAGTTTTCATTCCTCATTACGATATTATTCATAAAATTCAACCGAACTACGCTGAAAAAAGCTTTTGCTGAGACTGTCGGATAGATTGTATTTAAATGGTAAAGGGAGATTACCAACTCATTTAAATAATTTTGTTTGGGCCCATTAAAAACCATGTTGCGATTTTTGTTGCGAATCAGCATAGCGATTTCGAACTTTCTGGTGATTGGTAAATTGGTACATGATAAAGACTGCCTCTTCTGTCTGTACAGCTCCATTCTCGAGTTTTCCGTTTTACTTTCTCAAATGTGTTCCTACAGTAAAGACAGGGTAACGTTCGTTGCGTCCATCTCACATACTCACTTCACAAGGAGTGACAAGAAGAAGATGACCAAATGACATTACGTTTTCCTTTGTCGCTTTTTCCTTATGAATATCCATATTTGTCAAGTGATGGTACATGTCTAGAAGGACTGGTGTGAAGGACAAAGTTGTATTTTAAACAAAAAAGACAGAAGTGAAAGAAAAAATTGAATCGTGGCACATCTTCATATAGCCTTCTTTGTCATCTTGTTCGTAACAACATGGTAATTGGTGGATGAGGTAAAGGATTTAGATTTTTCACACGAGCCTTTTTAGGCACATCATCCGTGTAATTTGAGGCTATTAGTCGTAATAGTTGTTGTAGTGTGTTGCCTGCACCGTTGCCACAGAGGAATAAAAAGTAGTATGCACCTACAGCTATCAGCAATGTGCCCCTACAGTCTAAGACAGCAAAGGAGCAAAAAAGTATCTATTAAAGAAGACCTGATACGATACATGAGATTTCCTCGTTACCTTAATCATCAACTTCTTCGTCGTCACTTTTTAATCTCGTCATTTTTTATCTTTCTGTTATGAAAATAGTTCCAAGCCCGAAGACATAATTGTATGGATAAAGAAAGATGATCGTCGTAGTGATTTTAATGTTGTTGCAGACGATTACGATGACTGTAAATTTTTTTGCTAATGATCTGTATGGAATCTTATTGTATAGACGCAATCAAAATGATGTATAATAATGATGATAATGGTGGACAGAAATGATGGGGGATCTGAGGGTGATGTGTTGTTGATGGTAACAAGCAACGACATTTAACACGAATAAAAGGCCAGTCGCATGAGGAATTACACTATTGCCGCTTGCAAAAATTCCGTCAAGACAAGCGTAAAACTTTAAGTTTACTGGATGCTTTACAGCGAAAATGAAAAAAAAATAAATAAATGGATCTTCCTGTAATAATCTAGTAGTAACGAAGTACATTAGAGAGGGTTCTTCTTCTCAATCTTTAAAAAGCAGCATTTTTATTTTATAAAATTTTATAGCACTTCGTCGTCAAATGTCTTTGCGTTCAAACGTAAACCTTTTTCGCTCCTTGTGTGTCTTTGTTCGCATTTTTATGATTATCTCCTGTTGGCTATTACCTGTTGGATTACTTTTAAGTACATACGTTACGTATTTACGTATACTTTTCATGATGATGATGATGTATGCATCCTACACAAAACTAACGATTTTGGCGATTGGCAATGCCGTGATTGTGGAAGTGGAACTGCAACAGTAACATGATGATGAGCATGACATTCTCTATTTTGCTTTTGCGAGAGGGATTGGCTGTGAACGAATTGTAGCTGCTGTGCTGCTTTTGAGAAACAGCTAAATCAAGCAAGGCTTTGAACTTGAAAAGGTAATTGCGGAATGACTTAACTACCATACTACCACTCTACTAAACCAGGTATACAGGCATGATTGTATTCTTTTGATTTTTACTTATTATGGTGGTGATGCAAACATCACCTGTCATACGACAACAATGAAAGAGAACAAAAATTTCCATCTCAATATAACATATAAATAATAATAATAACATGTAATGGCTTGTTTTTACCCTGTTGCACTGGACACTGAAAAAGCACCATGAGCTCATCATCAGGCACATTCATTTTGCCAGGCTCCCATTCAACTGTCTGCGATTTTTTCTGAAAATGTTGACGACCGTACCGTCCTGCTCGATGGACTAGTCAGAGTATTTTATTATAATGTTTGTTAATAGCTGGGAAGACGGTGACAATCTTATTGCACTTGCTCACAATAAACATAAGTAAATGGGGTTGGAGTGAACAAGTAGTGGCCCCCCAATTTTTTTAGCCCAATCGACTAGGTTTGGTCTGAAACGTCC